>JAHKKF010522930.1:61936-92542 GCA_019740295.1 Labeo calbasu
TTTATACTAACATGAAAGTTGTCAGTTTTTGAAATGCAAAACGACTGCACTTTTCTATATACATTTTAATTGTATAAATTCTATTAATTTATATTCTAATATGTATAATAATAATCATAAATATAAATATATAATAATTATAAAACTAGAATTAGATTGACATATTAATATTAATGACATTATATTTATATATATATATATACCTGTTACTATATAACTGTTACTTTATAATATGAAATATTTTTAACATACATATACAATATAAATTATAATATAATTATCAATATCGAATTATAATACTTATAATACTTAATTATATTTATATAGACATAACTGCTATAAACTATATATAAATATGAATTATATATACACATTCTAGCATTATGGCACTGAATTTTGCACAGGCAAACAACACTCATTTTCTTCAGGAAATTGTTCTTCCAACATGATATTAAACTCACTTTTGGTTTCTGAGCTTTACTTAATTTAAATTCCTTTGTGTGATTCAGTTCAGTGATCTGGCATGTGAATGAACTTGCAATGGCATGAATCTTGGCCAGACGTTCTATGATTTATTGGAGTAACCACACACAGGAGTGTACAGGAGAAAGACCGGTGGTGTTTGATACACACATACACAGAAGACTTGGAAGAAATCTGGAAATCTCATTATTGCACACATCTGTTCACATTGTATCGTATTTTCCTTTAAACTGCACGGACACAAGACTGTCTGTTCCAGCCTGGTAACATGGAAAAAGAATGCAAAAATGCAGCAAATCTGTTGAATAGTCAAGCAATACAGAACTTACTAAATCTCTCAGTTTGCTGCTAAAACACACTGATGGCATGACTAGATGTTCTACATGTGTCTGTTATAACCCAAAAACACCTGACAATACCTAAAAGAGCCAGTGGAGATGACAGGACCTTCAGGTGACCACAAATAACCCTCAAAGCGTTTGGAGATATTTCACATTTAAAGACAAACCTCTCATAAACTTCTCATTAAGCAGTCTGGGATTTCAAAGACCCACAGAAAAGGTTGCTTACATAAGTGAATTTTGAAAATTAGGAAAATAGAACTAACGACCCATGTTGTAAAATTCAAAAGCTCAATGTAACAGGATATATATCACCATAAAAGCACACCAGCAAACATGTTAATTACTACCATGCAATCACGACCACAACATACTTTTGATCCAATTTAACCTGAGGTTTTATTCTAAGTCATTAGGATACATGGAATGTGCACAGATATCGCTTTAAGATTTAAGGCTTTGCGTTTGGAGAGTTTCTCATCAGAAAACCAAGTGCAACAGCATGACAGCTCATGTTGGACCGGCCAAATATAGTGGACGAAATGGCCCATGTACTCCATCCGTCTATAGCCTATTAACGCTCCCAATAAAACCCTCCAAATGCATCTGCTGCATTATTTAGTCTCCAAAACTACAGCCTTTTCCAGCACATTACTTTTTAATGCAGGCCTTTGTATCATAAGTGCTTTCCTCCATCCGTGATAAAGCTCTCGTTTACCAGCTGTTGGAATGCATTTGCATTCGAGAACGCACACGCAAACCCCTACTGGTGAACAACAACTAGTCAACGACAATTAAAACCGACTTCATACTGGACACTTCGCTCGAAAATGAAAACTCTGTTATCATTTATTCACCTTTGAGTTTCCTTCTTAGATAAAATAATACTTTGAAGAATGCTATCAACCAAACAGTTGACGGTAGCCATTGACTTCCACAGTATTTTTTTGGTGGAAGTCAGTGGCTACCGTCAACTGTTTGTTCACCCAAAATGAAAATTCTGTCATTGTTTATTCAACATTGAGTTTCTTTCTTCATTACACAAAAGAAGATCCTTTAAAGAGCATACTAGTACTATGGATACAATGGAAGTGGCTACTGTCGACTAAAATTCTTCAAAATATCTTCTTATATGCTCAACAGAAGAAAGTGTCCCTTTAAAATACAGCCTTTTGAACATATAAGGCTCTGTTTTTAGCATGCACCTTAGTATATTATAGTAGGATGGCATTGGTCTGTGGGGAGATTAGATCGGTTATGTAGGTCAGGTCTCTGCATGAAGGGGATATCGAGTCATTATGACCTCCATCATGGTACACTGGCACAAAAGTCCACTTAAGTGCCTTCCCCCTCGCCAAAAAAAAAAAATATTTAGAGTATTTATAGAACTGAATGGGAAAATGAGTTTGACTTTGTTCTCCTCTTTTTGATTTGCATTTTTAAATGAACTACTTTGCACTCTGATGTGAAACTGGGAGATCGAAAGGTCATCTGCAATGACAACTTTGTGGAACATGCCAAAGTCTTGTTGGAGTGTTTTTACATGCTCACACATGGTTTGTAACTGGAGCAAAAAAAAACAATACAAAATGAAGGACTAGTGATTTGGAGTAGCTGTCAATCATCTCATCTGAGTTGCTGTTGTAGCTCGTGAAAAGACATTTGCATGCTTCGAGTAAATCGAGCAGAAGGGAACAAAAGGCGTTCCTTTTGAGTTCCTTGAGTTCTTCTGGTTAGCTGCACGAGTTCATTTAAATTGACCAAAGCGCGTGACAAAGATGCAGAGATAAACCACTCTGAGTCATCTGATGAATCATAAATTAAAACATTCATGTTTATCAGATAACTCACAACCAACTGGATGTGTTATTCATCAAAGAGATCCATGCGGAAATGGATATTGAGAAAAAAAATGAGCTGGTGTTCTTGTGAAGGACGAGGAGAAATAGGTTAAAAAGGGATTTCCACAAAACGAAAAGTCCACGACTCAGAGGTCCATTTCGCCACCCAGGGGAAATCATGTCCCAGATTTTTGCAATCGTATGCTCGTGCATTAAGGCATGTATGCCACACACTAGGCACTCTGCAGCACAAATGACACCTGTGATAATTTGTCTGTTTGCATGCGCTGCAAGTACAGACTTTACTCTATATATGCCATGAACAGCACTCATGCTGATTTGCATTTTAACTTGTTCATTAATGACATGATGCACCACTTGTGCCAACATGTGAAATAAGATAGGAATCCAGCTTACTGTAGTGCAAGGAGAAGTGTGTTAGAAAGTTTGCCTGCGTGCAAAGAGGGAGTAAAAGGAATTGAAGAAAGGAAAAAAATGCTAAATAGGCAGAAAGGCATTGGAGCAGACAGTGGGAGCAAAGCCTACCTCACTATCCCGGGATTTCCTGGTCTGTAAACCAACTTCCACAGGAACATTGTTTACCGTTTATCTGAAGGAATGAGCTTTCTAAGGTTTCCAGATAGAAAAGCTATTGTGTTTAGTGGTAGAGAGTGTTTTATGAGATCCATGGAGTGGAGCGTGAACTTACGGAATGCCGATCTCAAAGATGTTATTCTGAATAAGCTGCTTCCCCAACATGATGATACTGAGCTGGATACAGAGTTCAATCAGACAGCCGCCAGGAGCACACTAGGATGAAAACGTAAAAGATGATTTGACAGTGTCACGTTGAGCAGGGTTGCAGGATTTGGGAGAAAAAAACATTTGAAATTTTTCTGATAACAATTGTTAAAAGCGTAATTATTTTTATTGTAATTATTATTATTATTAAAGTATTTAGGAAAATTATTATTATTTTAATAAATTAGTTCCAGGGTTATTATAGTACACTTAAACTAAAAAACACATTTTCATTACACCTTCACAAAATTGGTCTTCATTTCTTTGTTTTCAAATGTTAAAATGTTGAGCTTTTACTTTGGTCTTTTGTTGACAAGAACAATCTTGAAACAGTTTTATTTAATTTCAGTTTTATTTTGATTCATCGTGCAGCCCTCATGTTGAAGATGATGATGTAATGCTAACAATCATACAGGATGCAATGAAAGCATAACCGTACTCACCTCTTCCATACGGTAATCATTGAAGACATAAACGTAGTTACCGGGGTGGCCTGCAAACCTGTAAAAAACCCAAAAGTAAGGGTCATGGGATATGTCTTGACCCAAGAAAGGAAGTGCCAAGGGTCACATGCCTATCTTATTTGAAGCCAGATGTTTGTTCTGCAGTCAGACTTCACATTTACTGTGCCAGAGGCTGAATATATGTGGGTTTGTGTGCTTCTCGCTTTCTCTGACAATTAACTACGGTGTTTTTGAGCAATCCTTATTTGGGGATGAACTTGTCCACATACCTCCCTTTGAAGAAGGCCACGTAGAAGATAGGTGCATATGCGTTCATGAACTTCAGGACGAAAGCTTTCAGGATCAGACGCTCCTCAAAGTTGGTCTCCGTTTTAGGGATCTCTGCAGACACATGAATGAAATTATTTGGGATTGAAACAGACATGCTCTGGATAAACTGCACACCATTTCAAAAGCTTGTCGTTCTGACAAGAATAACAAACATGGGTGGATTGGTAATTTCTCCCAACATCTTTCTCTTTAGCAACTTCTGTTCAGCAGGTTGAAATTTGAGAAACAAAGCTTTTCAGAAGACCATATGGTTACATTTGGGATGGGATTACATGTATCGAGGCGCTCCCTAAATCTTAATCTGGCACAAAAGATTACAGACAGCAATTTCGGCAAGACATATTTCAAAGCATTCATTAATAGGCTACGCTCTAAAAAATTCCAGCCCAAATTCCAGTAAGTCTGGTAAAATAAATTAAAAAAGCATGAACTGCTGAATTTGGAAGTAGGTTAAAGCATTAGGGTGAGCCAGACTGCATGTGGTCAGACTTTAAGAGTGAAAATCAAAGAAGTACGGGAAAATCTATGTCTTATTCACGAGATGATAACACATGCTTCCTTCCTTCCCTACATATCCACAGAGACTCTCACTTATTAAAACATCTCTTAAGGAAATCTCGGTGATGGCTAACTGACAAGCCACATTTTCCCCAGTGTTCCTGGAGTGGCTTAATCAAAAATTCATGTCATGTGGGTGGGCAAAAAGTAGAAGGAAGTTGACCAAAAGTGGCAATTTAGCAACATTACTAAGGCAGTGGTAAAATCTCACCCAGTTCTGTGAGCCAGGCAGCAACCATGCCATAGATCTCATCCAGGATGAGAATGACCACCAGGTTGATGATTACAGCGGTGGCCGTGACGGTCACTCGTACGTTGGATTTGACCTCAGGATCCGGGCTCATCGCCATGAGGGCGGAGATGGTGATGCGGTAGATGATGACACTGAAGACAGCCGAACATGTCACTCCAAACTACATGGAGAAAGAAACATGTAGAAGTAAAAGAGAAATGAAATATGGACAAGCACAAAAACATTGCACCAGACAGGAAGGATAAGGCTTACCATGAAGAGAATAGAGGAGATGTTGATTAAATATCCAGGCAGTCTGTCCCTCCATGTTAGCTTCTCATGTCCAGTCTGTGAAGGGAGAAAGACATTTAAAATGAATAATGGAAGTATGCATGCATGTGTTTCCGTTTTTCTGGGAGCTATGCTTCTTTTAACCTTGGCTACCTTTATAGTGATTTAGAACTAGCCTATTACGGAAATCATTTGGCTACCCACTTGTAAAAACATGACAACATTACGGCAATTAACACCTGTCCTTCCTGTCTGTACATTCCGTACATTCAAGTGATAGATCGTATCTCAAAAACATCCGGCCAACTGAAAGAACCTATTTTAATGACCAAAACAACCTGAATATGCCTCTTGCATTTGGATCAAACCTAATCAAGCCAAAAACAACAGCAACAGCGTGCGCTAAACTTGGCTGCACAGGCAGCAGTGGATTGAGGGTGGTCTGTTCCCACTGGGGTTAGTCTTCCTTCAATGTCAAGCTTTGGACAGCAAATCAAGAGGTATGTCTCTCTGAGGAATACATGTTAGATGGCAAACAGGAGAAAAATGGATTCTTATTCAGTTCTGCGGAAATCTGAGTGAAATGAATTAGCAGGCCACAGGAATGTTAAACGGCAGCTTATGTTCCTTTTAAGTCATTAAAAAAAAGTCATTACAAAAGCATCATTACAATCGAAAGAGTGTTTGACAAGCCCTCTGCCCAGTTTTACTAAGTAACAAGTGCACAAATAGTTCTTACTTCGTACTGGCTGTAACTATTATGTAAGGCAACATCAGTACTGAAAGGAAACCTTTAAAAGTGATTGATTTAATGTTTAACAGTTTTTCTCTAGAACAATCTGAGGTTATAATACTGCTAAGCTACTTATACTCCAAAATGCATAGGAATACAAAGCACACATAAACACCAGGTGCTTTTTAGTAATGAATAAAACATCTTCCTCAACTTTGTTGCAATGCATTCTTGTACTGCCTTATCTGTGCAGGATATATGCAATGCTGCATGATTCGCTGCCTACTGGGAACAGACTTTGTATATTGAGCGTGCCTATGTTGCTGTCTAGTTAGGGTTTGAAACAGAGCATATTTGTTGATAAATGCAGGTTTAGAGGGTTTTGCAGGAATCCAGTAGCAAATGCGGTCAGTGTGTTGACACAACAGTTTGAAAAAATCTACCTCTTGCAATTGGGCTCATAATGAGGGAAACAGCACCACCTAGCACAGTGCGTGACTAAACCCTGGCACCCAGGAAAAGCCACAGAGTGTAACCAGTCACAGCCTTCGAGATGCCACAGCTTTAGGGTCTCCAGAATAACGAATGTGGGTCACGCAATTGTGCCGTTAATCATGATCCACAGGCTCGGCTCACAAACCCTCACCCAGTAATGAGAGGAATTGCTGCAGGTCTGCGGTCTCACCGGTTACTTACTCTTCATTAAGATGCATGATGCTATGTAGTGACAGGCTGTGATCCCCTCTTAAAATGCGACTTTGTGTGATGCATTAATATCCAAAGAGGCCAAGTTCATGGAAAAAGTTGCTGGCACAAGGACAAGCAGAGATGCATATTTGAAGCTAATGCCACAAATATGCTGTGAGGTTCCACAAGTATGTAATAAATAGGCCCGTATGAGATCTGCACACTTTTTTTTTTTTGTTTTTATGCTGATTTGTGAAGGAAAATCTGCATAATGGATGTAAATATGGTCAAATGTATTAGGGCAAAAGGATTTGTAGTATTTTAGAAATGTGGGCCATTCGAATTCTGCCTGAAATCTGTTGATCTTTCTGCGAATATCTGCAGCGCAGATTCCGTGCAAGCTTAGCAATGAATATCAGTAACAAAAGATGCCTGACAAAAGAATGCAGAGGAATGGCATCAATAATTTATATAATCAGCCACAACATAACACTGTAAAAACAGAAAGAGAGAGTGAGGAAGATGACAGGTGGCATTGTTTTTAAATAATTAACACTTTTTATTTTTAAATTGAAGAAATAAAGTGTCAGATTAGTACTGAGACACAATGGTTACAGATATTCAAAATCACACTATTTGGCTAAAAAGATATTTCAGTGCATAAACAGGGAATGCATGAACTGATGAAATGTTTACCTTACATGCAATTTGGATAAAATTATCTGCCAAATGCATGCATAAAGCTTTAATATATAATTTTATTTCCTTGAGCCTTGGAAATTGACTTATGAAATCAAGAAACAGGAGATTTTACATTTAAGAAAGTTTGATCGACACATTAGGAAAAGTAGAAAGGACAGAAAGTGAGGATAGCAGCTGGTGTCTGTCTGTTATATAGTGTATATAGATCACTGGATTAATTTAACAGTGAAGTAGGTTGAACGCTGCCCAGATGTGGGTTTCCACAGATGCCCTTGCGTACAACAGCTGTCGGATGGAGAACATTGCTTCCTTGAGCTTAAATCAAGATGCTCTGCAACCCTCTTTGTCTTTTATTTTGGCTGTCTAGGGGTTTCTTGCAGCAATGTTACTCAAATGCTTTATGGCTCTTCTTTAGATTATTAAAATGTTCTTCACACTATGAAAATAAATGGTTCTTTTAAGAACTGTTCTACTATTGAATCTTTGCAAAAATCTTTGGAACCTTTTGGAACATCAGCAAACTTCCGGACTTTTGTGATGCGACAAACTCTCATTGATGTGACTTTGTCAACCTGACATCACACTGATACCCAGCAGACATGAAAATGTCAATGGGCTCAGGTTTTGTTACCGCATGATTGCCACACGCTCTCTCAGAAACATACACATACTCAGTCGGACAACACACAAGCATCCCAATGGGCCCACGCTAAGTCCTCAGGGAAATTAGTGACAGGATCACCAGTGTGGGGATTTCCTCCATGGCCATATGTCGCTTTGCAGAGATGCCATGTTCACATTGACGTCACCGTACGACCCATTCTCTCAAACCCCCACCCTCTGAACATACTGTAAGCCAGAGATGAAAGAGAACAAAAACCGGAACCACGCCAGTGCCCACGCTGGCAACCAAGAACACCTAAACCGTCACATACGCGGCTTTACTCAATACAGAAACAAATGAATTTGTGTTAGAAATACACACACACATCCTACTAGTAAATATTTCAGGCTGGTGGACTGACAAAAATAGCTCTTAGGGTCTGTAAAACAGACGAAGGTCCATTAAGAGAGGCTTGACTGGAGATTGTCTTTTGGGCGTTGGGTACAGAAGGGAATAATCTAAAGCGAGCCCCATCTGACAGATCTGAAATCCCTTTAAAACACACTCTCATCTCCTTCCAGCTCTGTGCTCTGATCTGAGACGACCACCAGACCAGGATTATACACAAAGAAACCTACATGCTGCAGATCAGTGTGATCTTTCTAATAAACAGCTTGAGGAGGAACACAGGGCCATAGATTAAGTGTAGGACGAATGACATTTAAAGATGGATGGAAAATTCAATTACGCAACATTGTGTATTGAATGTCCCAGACTTCCTGCTCAGACTTCGATATCATCACTAATAAAATTTAAAAAATCCTCCATCACACACAAGCACACTTTCAGAAAGCAAACAAAACTGTCCTTGCATAAGAATTGCATAAGTGTTTTATTATTATTTTAAGATATGTAGTAAAATTAATCAGGTTTATGCAAAAAAGATTGCCAATTAGACACAAAAAAATTATATATATAAAAATTATAAGATATATTCTCTGAAAACAGAGCTGTTTCTTAGATAGTTTTGCTTCTCAAGCAAATTCATCTCGTTTTTTATGTGACATTTATCATCATTAATAAAATCAGAAAAATCCTCCATCACACACACGCATTCTTTCAGAAAGCCAAAGAAGCTCTACTTGCATATGTATTGCATAAGATATTAAGTGGTTTATTATTTATTTTAAGACGTTTTAGTATAATTAAAGAGGTTTATGATAAAAAGACAAAGAATATGCCAATTAGGTTCCAAAAATTCTCTGAAAACAAGGGTTATTATCTTGCATAGTTTTGCTTCTCAATTAAATTTTTCTTGCTTTAATAATATTAACCGTGCTTAAAAAAAAAACAGCTAAAACCAGCCTAGGCTGGTTGGCTGGTCTTAGCTGGTTTAAGCTGGAAGTAGCTGGTTTTAGCTGGTCTCCCAGCCTGGGTAGGCTGGTCAGGCTGGTTTTCGCTGGTTGTTCCAGCTGGTCTCCCAGCCTGACCAGCTAAGACCAGCCTGGAATTGGCCAAAACCCCTCTGAATCCAGCCTGCTGACCAGCTAAAGGCCAGCTTAGGCTGGTTTTAGCTGTTTTTTTCAGCAGGGAAGCAAAAAGGTTTTTTACGTAACATTTATGGGCAGGTAAACTGAATGCAGAATTTAATAAATCTGCACTGAAAAAGCTCAAATAACAACTTGGTCAGAAATCAAACATTTGATTTCTTCTTTCTAAGCCAGGTGCACACTTTCAGAAAGCAAATGCAACTCTCCTCCTCAAAGATAATGAGGAATGTTCCCTGACTTTGCTTCTGGAGGCGATGAAAACATTTTGCTCTAAAATTAGCCACGCAAGGGGTGTGCTGCATTTTATTAACAAACGTCACTAATGTGTCCTAAAGATAGCTGCCAAGATGACATTGTTATGCGATAACAGCTTTTAAAAAGCCGAAGATAAGAGCGAACCCAACCGAGCGTATAAGGGAGTGGGATTCGAGTGTCTGTGTCTCCATGGAGATGTGAGGACTTTGCTTAATTCAGAGGTTTGGCGTTCAGCCCGGCATGGGAGGATGCTTGCATTCACCCCTGCATGTATGCACAAACCCACTGGAGTCTAGCGCACTCTGCTGGCCAGGCTGTGTAGCTAACTGCACTAAATCTGAATAACTACAAGTCTCTCATAGAAAATGTCACACTTTTACAATCTCAGCATGTGTGTGTGAGGTAAAATAAGCCTACACATTCTCATTATAACTCCCTGAACTCCATGTCTTTCATCATCTGCTCTCTTCACAGTCAACCCAAACTCCACACGCACCATGTGGCCCTCTTAAATGAGTGATCTGGAGGTTTTCGCCTTTCGACTTCTCCAGAATTTCTCGGTTTATTCAGAGGGTCTTGTGGCAATACAAATGAGCTGTGAGAAACATGGGGAGGTCTTTCAGCGCTTAGTCACAAAATCCTGTGAGCCGTGGTTTTTCCACCACAACATCGCTTCCAGAAACTGATGAGCATCAACCGGAACCTGGTGAGTGCTGCTTGTTTGCTTGACAGTGAGCATGTGCTGAATAATAATAATGGCTTAACTGCTGCGTGTTTTTTACCCAAATGAAGATTAAGCAGAAATTGCCTTGTTTACGACATCTGGTCTGGCTGACCGAAACTGCATTGATCTGAAGTCCAGGCTGTTTTGAATTAAGTCACTTGGATGTATAGTCTTAATTTAAGGTTTTGTAGAACATCTAGGTCAGGACTGACCGTGGGCCATGATATCTGGGACAGAGTAGCTAAACATAAGAATGAGAAAAAGCACCATAATGCGAGTGACGGATTGAAATCTGTGATTCTTGGACACAAAGGCCCAAAAAACAAAAAATAGGCTACACATTAGGTCAGGGGTCACTGAATCTGTCCAAAAGTATGCCACAATATCCCGCCTCCTGTGCTGAATAACTTTTAATGAGGACTATGGATGCACAATGAGTCCAGAAAGCATCATAAAGGTCATAGCAACTGCTAATATTATAGCTGAAATTTTCAGTGGAAAATACAAAACCAGTTGAAGAATAATGTATTTTGTAATCATTCCGTTTTTACTACATACCAAATTAATATTTCTGGAAGATTTAATTTTTTCCTGGTAAATCCAAACATCTTTAAAGCAAGATACATTTACTTTAGAACCCAAATTGCATAGAATATTATAGCTTGTTTTCTTATTCATTTTACATGTATCATTAGAGAGGCTTAAGCTTAAAATACAAACTACTTGCCAATTTGTTATGAAGGACAAAAAAATTCCCAGTGATTTTTCTTCTTATTATTATATTATTAGTAAAACGAATCTTTAAGGCCAGAAATCCCACAGTGAGTCCAGGCTTGACTTTAAACCAGGATTAAAGTTCTACAAACCCTGTGAAATCTTAAGAAGCTTGAACTACTGACACAGTTGGATGCGTAACAAGACGCACACACAGAGAAACGAGGCTACGGATGTCGGCGTACCTGTTTACAAGCCATGTCATGTATCAACTAATAAGTCTTAATTTATTGGGCTAATTTGCCTAATTGCATTTCATGCAAGACAACGGCCCCAAGCAATGATGTCAAGCAGACCGACACAACCTACATTTTTCCGAAACAAAATGCTCAAATCTCTGAGGTTCACACCTTATGTGTGAACAAATGAGAACTTCCTGGACAACATATTTATTACTGAGCATTTGCTTTTTACATACAGCACTGATCTGCAGTATTTACTACTGAACAGAGCACAATGATGACATTACACTTGACCCTAGGCAAAAGGACAAGAGACCTTTACGTCGTGACTACCGTTTAGTTATGTGAAACCAACAGAGCAAACTGACAAGATTTAATTGTATTAGCCTGACACGCACCGTCCTACAGCAAGAGGATTATGGCAGTGAGAGACGGCCGTATTTCTCATGCCGACGACCCCGTTGTGACCACCCCACCCAGCTGAGCCCCTCTGACAGACACACGGGCCATTTACAAATTAAACAAGGCTCAAATTCTCTCACTAAAGTGCATCTGTGCATGTGTGAATGGGCCGTAAGTCAATCTTTTAAAGTTATTGACAGGAAATGGTAATAGAATAGAGGGCAGAGAGAACAGGATGACATCACAGTGACACGGTTTAAAGCAAGACACCCCAGGTGAATAAGGTAAAATATTTAATTAATAGATATCACTATACTTCCCCAAATGATTGATTACGTTTAGAATTGAGAAAAGAGTTTTCTGTTGGTCAAATATGCAAATGAGGCATCATCTAATTTGTTTTAATACATTTTAAATGCATTTTTATTCTTTGCTTTTTATTTCAAATGCATGCTATTTTTATTTCTTATGTATCTGTTTCCCCTCTGTCTCTGGTTTAACAGACAGGGTTTTTGATATGTTGAATTATTACTCCATAAATCAGAAAATCCAACACCCAGAAAAAAAATCACCATGTTTTTAGGAATATAAATGAAGTTCCACATATGTAAGGTTTCTAAGAATTCTGGCTCAAATTGAGAAAGTGTATTGTGAAGGAAATCTTCAGAAGCACTTAAAAATTTATTTGAGATGTTTTCTTTTCACTAGTCTGAAATAACATGTTATGACAAAAATCTCAAAATTGACCAATGCATGAAAAAACATCTTATGCCTGCAGTGTCTTGCCTTTAAAAGCCCAAAAAAATAACAATTTTCAAAAAAAGACAGGGCTGGATTGCTGGGTCAGGATGCTGTCACACAGTTCAAAAGGGGGAAAACCTTCCAACCTTACAGCTAGGGAGTATAATATAGAAACTGTAACACAAGCAGGTAGAAACAAGGCTCTGGAGAGATGGAGGCGAGAATGAGAGAGAGAGAGAAAGAGACAGAGCCATTTACCGGATTCCCAGCTGCCATGGCTGACAGTAACCTCTGCCTCCATTTGTCCTTCCCCAGTTCCCCGCTCTCGTCCACACCTCTCTCAGGCTGGAACACACAGATCTGTACCGTCACACAATCGCTGATGAAAGAGGGCAAAACTCTAGCTTTCCGGAAACCAAACCGGATCTACATGACTTTTTTCTTGGGCATCACCAACGCAAAGCGCAGCCTACGAGCCCCAAAGCGCCGGTGCCAAATGCTTCAGGCCGGAGCAGTGCATGATGGGAAGGCTGTGCAAAAGGCCCACAGCATTTGGCACCCCCTCATCTCTGCCCCTACAACCATGGCAGTTCCCTTTTTGACTCTTTTCAATAAAGCATTTGCATATTAAGCCAGAAGTCAAAAGGAAATATATTTAGATCTTTTTAAGTCAGCCATTAATGAAATGCCTAATGCATAAAGCGCATAAAAATAGTTAAAAGAAAACAACATGCCCACCTCATTTTTGTTCTTTTTATTCTTCTTCTTCCTCTGCCTCTTCTGAAGGAGAATCGTTTCGTATTTGGGTCTGGGATGTTCCTAAAGAGAAAAGGACAAAGAGGCAATTGCTTTCTACTCCATGCAAGACCCAGCGGACAGCTGCAGACAGAGAGTTTCAAACCATTCAAAAATCCAGGGCAACACAAGGACACAAAGACTCAACATCTCAAAGAGCAGCAAGAAGACAGTTTCAAACGTAAAACTCAAACCTTCGCTTTTTCCTGGCGGGAAAGATTGCATTTAGAGAAACAACAAGTTAACATATTGGTGAGTCCATTGTTGGCCGAGACCACATGGGGACATTCACACACAGCGTTGGGGGGGATCAACATTAATACTTTTGGATGGGGACGCCACCATTGTGTCGCATCATATAACATCGGCGTTAGTCATTATCAGTCATTTTCAGTGTCAGGAAACACTGTCATTGAAATCAGCTCTTGGCCAGTGCACTGGGATCCAGACATGCAAACACTAGTGAGTAGTGAGTAACATAATGTGACTGTATTCTTGTGTGAACGTACCTCCTCCTCCTCCATGCCTGTCAGATCCCAGCTATAGTTCAGACTGATCTGTCTGCGCTTCCAGTGCTCTAGAAACATGGCAGCTAAAGAGAGAAAGAGAGACATGAGGCATTCAACAAATGAGTGCTGACAAATATGAGCCTTATGGGAAAAGAGAAGCAGAAGATGATTTATAATGGAAAAAGTGCCATTTCTTAATGTACGATAATTCATCTTATCTAAGTAAAAAAAAAAAATACTCTGCTTGTTCAGTTTATATCAATGGAAGTTAATTCAACATAATTCTTTGAAGATTTCATCATGTTCAACCAAAATACTAAATCCATTTTTGTTGTGTTACAGTAAACTGGGAACATGTTTTCCACTTCCCATCATACATTGCACTGGGATGGACAGGGAGAGTAAATGTTGAAATAAGTGGGGTTTTTTTGCATTTTTTTAGTAACATAAGGAATTGAAAGGACTTGTTGATTAGTAAAATTTTATTATGTTTATATTTGAGAGGTTTTATGTTATGTTGGTGATTTGGGGAGTTACCACTGCTGTAAAGTGTTGAGATGAGACTAATGAGAGTTAATTTAATAAAAAAAAAAAAAAAAAACTGTGAGTGTCATGGATGTAACCAGTACCATTTTTTGATTGCCAACACCTAATATGGTATGCATAAAGTAAAGTTTTGTTTAGTTTGCTAGTATGCATTCTTTAATATAACCTGATTCGGTCATCATAACATGTTTCTATTATATGGAACCACTGTCCATGACTGAATCAAGTTCACTAAAATAGTTATTGTTTTGTGTTAACAATTGTATTATTTTATACATTACAAATTATTTATTTACCCACTTTCAAACTTTCAAACTGACAAGAATGTGTGATCTTTTTTCAGTCAAACTCAAAAAGAGATGTTTCACAAAATGTTCCTGATGCTCTTTTCGTCTTATAAATGTTGTCTGTATGACTTGTGCACTACATAATACAAGTTATTTGCTGAGAATCTTCTTCACAGATACCTGTATGTCTGCATTTTGACAGTCACAGTCCTCAGTTTGACTATATTAAAAATGTATAGCTATGTAAGTAAGTAAAGCTAAGATACATAGAAAAATGAAAGTCTTATGGATTTGGGTGGGTAAATGATGACAGAAGTTTTATTTTTGTATGAACTATCCCTTTAAATTCTCAGTAATCCAAACAGCAAAGACCTAGGCAGTGTGTCTATGCCTTGAAACTGCATTGCATGGCTAATTAATACATCTCAGTACCTACATACAAACAGATGCAGTCTCTCTACACGCTGCTGGGGGTCTCTGTATGAGTAATAATGTATAGCTTCTGCTACCCCATGCAGGTGCCAAAGATGGGGCAGTGTCAGAACTGAGCGGTTTCACAATGCCTCCATCAGCTGAGCCCGGGGACGCAGGCATGACAGAAAGAGGTAACACTACTCTCTGGCCATTCAACATCTCTTCAACTCCATCACTATGGAGACAGCAGCACTTCTGTACGTTAATACTAGCCGCTCAAACTGGTCTCATTTTCAACAAGACTAAATGACAGATCTAAGGCAACTCTTTATGTAAATAATATACAAAAGTGGGTAATATCTAAATTAAGTTCATCATTCTTGTGTTCAAAAACCAAGCATGCAGTGAAATGGAAACGTTTGGGTCTTGCAACAATAATCTTCAATAATTATCATCATTCCTAATGTGTTGATAGCTCTATTAATAATAAAGATTATTTACTAGCGTCGATGGTTCCATGAAGAACCTTTAACATCCATGGAAACTTTCCAATGCACAAAAGGCTGTTTATAGTGGAAAAATGTTCCGTAGATTTTTTAAAAATTCTTTTTTAAGAATCTTCTATAGTATTGCTGCAAAGACCCCCTTTTGGAAACTCAGAATTATTTTTAAGCATATGTTAAGGTACAGTATGAACCGTAAGATCAGTAATGATATAAAACAATAGACAGCGAGATAACAAATGCTAATTTTGAGTCGTACCCCAGAGGGACATAAAGATTGCGAAGAACACGGTGGCCGGGTTGTCAAAGAGATGGCTGGCACGCGCCGTGCCACACGCTGTGCTCAGATGCCAGTAGTCACATGCTCGATCGCAGAGGGGACACATAGTGAAGTTCTGATCCTCGTCACACATTTCCTGGCTGGCAGAAATGCACACAAAAACACACACGCAATTAGACATGGCCGTGCAACATTCCAACGAAATAAATTAATTATGGCTTTGATATAGTGCAGCGTGTTCATCCATCAGCGTGGCTCAATGTCTAAAGTATCAATTAAAAATGCAAGACTACTTTATCTTGTGACCTCAGGAAATGCGGCTGCACTGGACAGAAACATTCACTGCAGTCTCAAAAAATAATAGCATCTGGTTCACTGTGTACTCAAACAAGTCCTGACATTTAAAAGGATCACAATATTCCCCGTTCTTCCTGGGGATGTTTTAGTCACAAATGCATGCAGAGCACATTCTTACAGCACTTGCAATTCTAGCATAAATTAATCCCATGAATCACATGCAACAACACAAACACCAGAACTATGTTCCTTGATTCTAATTATCACTTTAATATCAGCGGAATATAATAATCACAGTCCATTACTCTCAAGCTGGCAGCTGTCGCGTGCCCACCCACATCAGGGACCCATGCCCAGCCCTCGGTGGGCTTTGTTGGCATGTACCTTGGTATATTTGTTTCCACAGTGGCCCAGCCGTAGAAGAACACGATGATGCCCACCACAGACGCAGGGATCAAAAGCTGAGTGTATACACCAAGCCAAGCAAAGTAGAGACCTATCTTCTCCCCAAAGTACTTCCTAAAGGTTACACAGAAAACATTGGGAGTGTGTGTTGCATACAACAATCAATCAAGTATTGATCTAAAGCAGAGATGCCCAAAGTTTTGCTACAAAGGGCTGTGTTCTAAAAGTAAACGTTGTCCAACTATAAATTTTCCAAGTTTTAACACCGCAGGCCCCAGTTTGGACATCTCCCATCTAAAGCAATGTGTCAAAGTGATCTAGTTACCTGATAAGATCAACAGGCTGATACTTGTAAAAAGCACCGTATCTTGCCCATTCATCATGTAAGAGCTGAAAGTGGTACAACAAAAATACAGAGTTTAATCACATTATCCCTTCTGATTCATTGCATAAAAATTCAACACAATTACAGGATACCTGTCTGTCATTCCTTCCCTCAGCTTGTCCAGTAGGGTGGAAGTCTCCCTGTAATCATACAGAAACACATTTCAATTCAACCTGACAGGAGATAGAACGGCAAAGGAATCCATAAAAACAACTCACGTCGTGTAGCGGGAACGCTGAATCATAAACCCCGTTGGCTATCAGCGTGGTGATACCTGCGGGGCAAAAAAGAGAGCACCTTAAAATACCCGACATCATCTGCAGGAATAATGATTGACTGCTTTGACTTTAAAGTGACCCAACTTCATTGCTTTTGGAAAGCCGGCAGCCCGAGTCCTCGAGGCGGAAGACAGCTGACATGTGGAACACAGGCTTTAATCAAAGTAATTAATCAGTCCTCAAAGGAACGACACGTACGCTCTGGTGATTAGCCCTCAATTAATAAAGTAGCTCCCCAGCAACAAGCTGGAAAGACCACCACTACCCATCACCCCCCTCTTTCCACCTCAATGGACCCGGCTTCAATTCGGATCCCAATCCCAGAACTTTATGACCCAATTTACTCAGTTTCTACAAACCAAGTGAGAGAAAGTATGAGAGATGGAAAGAAAAGGAGGGGTACGGCTGGAGAACTAAAGAGAGCACCAAACCATCCCTTCTGCCGGATAACCTCGATGTCCCAGTAGCCCCCGGTGGTCCGTCTGCGCGGTCGCTCGGTCCAAGGGAGCATATGGCATGGGCTTGTGTTGCACCCTGTCCCAACTGCACCGTGCCTGCATCCAAAGCTCTCATTCTGGCCCTGACTATCCTGAGGATTCCCCGAACACTAGGCCGTGCTTAGGTTATGGATTAATGTATTACTAACCCATGGTTTGGCAGGTCCGTGTGCAGGCGGTGCGTCTGAGGATTTCATACACCTGAGGCAGACAGTGAGAGAGAAAGAGTGAGAGAGATACAAGCAAACAAGAAACCTGAAAATTGTTCCTGGAAAAAGCCCGGTGGAATTGGTTTCCTAGAACGGTGCCTAGAGACGGCAGTCTCCTGCTGCTGGCAAATAACTTTTGTTCCCTCTTGTATATCATGTTCTCTTCTCAACAACCAAAGAACATGTATCACATTGTACCATTCCGGCTGAACAAAACTTTCATGAGAAAGGAAAAAAGCGACTCACTATTCGGCTCCTTGTGGCGTTGTCGAAGAAGGTGTCCTTTGACTTGATGTTGTACCTGCGAAAAGCCCAAAAATAGCGATGAGACATCCGTGAGTTACCCAGATTCCTTTGGCAATCAAACAAATCCTGTCAAGTCCTCTAAGAAAGGAACAAAATCCCATGTGGCCCCTGATGACATTTAACCCCACATCACCCTAAACACAGCAGGTTCTCACAGGTGGAGCTTGTCCCGGGAGAAACAGTGCGAAAGGAACTTGGTACGGCTGTGTTCTTGCTCCTGATGGGGTACTTTGGGCTGGAACGGTTGATTTAACTTCCTCCACACTTCATTCATGGTGGCGGCCAGACCTTTTTCTTCCCTCAACTCGTAACTCTGAACAAGAGAGAATGTTTTATCACCAGAGACTTAGGCCAACAATCAGCATCAGTCGTTTGTGCTTTTCCCTCTCTCCCTCACATACATCAGAGACACACTGCATAACGCATGCAGGGACTTCTGAGGGCTTGTGGAGAACTTTCATAAGGACATCTCTAGAGACTCGGATCTGTCTTGAGATTAAGAGGGAGCTCTGCTGTATCTTACCTTCTTGGTGGGCACCTTGATCTTGAGAAACTCTGCCTCTCTGCTTAACACCTGCCAAGGTGCATGTAGCCGGATGAAAGCATGACCATGACCCTTGTTCTGGAGAAAGAATTGAAGGAAAAGATCTTGACATACTGCCTCCAAGTTGATTTGCATCATTTTCTGAATAAAAAGTTACAGAAACTAAAAAAAATAGTTCTTAACAGTTAAGACGAGATAAATGCAAACGTATTGAATTGTAATTCACTGCTTTATTTTGGTAATTAGTTGATTTTTATTACATTTTTATTGTATACGTACATACACTGTCAAAATGTGCAAAAACTGTACCTTAAGGCAGTACCCTTAAAGGAACAACTTTGTATCTCATCTTCTCATAGCTATATGCAGTCTTCAGGTACTACTCTGATCCCGTTTAGGGGTAAATAGGGTACAAATACATACTTTATGGGTATTGCCCCAGTGACAAACTGCTGGAGCCCTAAAGAAGCAACATTTTTTTTCTACAAAGTGGGAAATTAACAAATGAATATCATTGAAACAACTGTGTTTAATCAAATTTTTAATTACTTAAATTAAAAAATTCTTAATTACACTAAAAGTACAGTAAACAAAAAAAACAATGCCTTTTTTTAAAGATAACAACTAAACCCAGTACAGACACTTCATGCATTGTAAGTTTTTTTGGGTCGTGAATTTCAAAGTTCATATATATGTTACTTGAGCTGCAAATTTGTCTAAATTGTCATTTTGAGGTGAGACCATTCTAGTTTGTAGATTCAATTACACCAGCCTCAAAAGTGTTGTGGTTATACCTGCAAATTTTAAGCGCTAATTTGCAGTGCTGACCACTTGCCTCTTAGGTAAGTATTTTACCATAAATTCATTTCACATTTGTTTAAACATACTGTGGAAATTGCCTGTGGTAATCAACAGCATGCAAGCACAAACACATAAATTGAAAATAACCTAGAATAGGCAGTATCAGTGTCAAAAGAGTGGCAGATTGTCATCAAGCCCATCCAAGAGCCCCTAAAGAGGGACTATATATATTACATAAACTTGGGGGGTATGGAAATGATCTCTTTTTGCAAGTTGTAGCCATGAAACCTAACACTGAAGCTGCGTCGTGCCCATACAGAGATGACAGTAACCGTATCTGTCTGGCAGTGGTCAGCCATGCCATCTAGAGAGGCATGTGTTAAGAAGAAAGGAAGATGAAACTGAAAGAGACATTGAGATGAGAGTGATGAGACAGAAAGAGATGATGGAAACCTGAGGACATCCTCACCGTCCCCTGCGTTCCAACACCACGGGTGTTTTTTCTCTGCCCCTCCACACACACACACTCACAAAGGAGAGATAAAAATAACATGTGGATCTGAGAAGGTTAATTAGGATAAGATATTCCAATTAGTACTTCATCTCAGCAGGGTAAGGCAATTAGGTCGATTTGAGCACAGTCTGAGTGGGAGCCATCACTACAGAAACCGGCTGCGACTGACATTTGAGGGGCTCCCGAAGACCCGTGAGCGGAAACGGTTCTTCATGGCAGGCTGAACCCTGTCTTTGACATTTGGTATAATTAACTCAAGCCAAGAGTTGAGCAACAACATCACTAAATAGATGCAATCATAAGAATTCATGGCTTGCACTAGAGATTCAACTCTGGTCTGAGACTTAAACTGCAGTCAAACTTAAATAGCTTGACTTGAGACTCGACTTCAAATTAATGACTTGCGTACAGACTTGAGGTCTACAAGGAGACGACACTGTTCAGATAAAAAACATGCCGTAACTCTTGTGAGATTATACATAATTTTGTATTACATCATTTGTAGCACAGCAGCGTTTTAATATGTCTTAATGTCCTAACATTTACAAACAATGATAATGAGAGAAGCACTGGCATCTACTTTAGAAAAAGCTTGCATATCTGAAATCATGCTACATAAAGGATTCTAGAAAAATTAAAATATATCATGTTAAATGTAGGTTTAGCATGATTTTACTTGAGGGAGAACAAATCCCAGTTACCATAGTTACCCATGCATTTACTATGGGGAAAATGAAAAGAAATTGTCTATTGAGTGCATTTACAGATTTCCAAATAAGCCTGCAATATAGAAAAAAAGAGACTTGTAACTTGATTTGCAGTCCACCTCAAGGACGTGAGTCTAGACTCTACGTCAGAGACTTGTGAACATGATTATGGTTCACTTGTTGTTATTGACATAAATGATGCTGATAACACATCTTAAGAGGATAAGAATGCTGAATCTTTAATCTCTAATTAACTCTCTTGGCATGAATACTCATACCATTAAGAAAGGTGCACTAGTTAAATCCTAAAATAGATTTATAGATAATGCAAATTAATGCCAAATTACAAAAAATTGCAGGAAAAGTCTTCTCACCACATCCTCCCTCTGGTTAGACTTGTTTTTTTATTGCCACCATAGAAAGCCAATGTTATCCATCAGACCGAGACTATTAAGACAAACAAACACAGCTAACACAGCTACTGAAACATGATACCAGCGGCAGTGGCATCCCCTTGAGCATTGAAGATATTCAAAACAAAACTTCACTCTCTATAAAGTCAATCCACCAGGCACTTTATGCATGAAACAATAAACCAAAACTAGACTGTCCGCCAGGTTGACAGTAAACTGTAATGACGTGTCGAGATAAGAGGAACACGCCAGGTGAGACGTGGTTCTAAGGTGTGACTTGACCCGCTGTCCCTGTTCAGACTGTCTTCAATCAAACTTCACTTACCGGCTGAATAATTCAGAGCGTCTGACCACAGGTATTTGTAGAGGTCACAGAGCATACCTCGAAAACACTGGCTGGGGCAAAACATTATGTAATGACTGTGATCAGACAAAACAGGAGAAGACTGTCAAATTAGGGTTCAGTGATCACGATGATGATGATGATGAAAGTGATCATGACAAAGCACATCTTGCTACCTTACTATGCTCCCCATGGGGAAAAGATGATGTGGAGTGCATTGGTACATACCTCAGTATTCTTAAATGCATGATGCATGATAAAAACACCTCAGACTAAATGATTAAATCCGAATTTGAAAAGGGGGAATCTATCGTTTACAACAACGACAAATAGCAAAGCGGTAAATTTAGGACAGAAATTTGGTCCCTTTCAGGCTAGGGTACAGTTAACTCAGTGTGCTGTCAAAGGCTGGTTCCCAGCTCTTCTGAGAGAGAGTAGACAATCACTACTATTAACAGCCTGATAATCTTACTTGGCTTCACACCACAAGCATTCACAGTCTAATCACCCTACAGATGCAGTACAAAACAGTCACAAAGACAAAGATGCACAATAACAATGCATTTTCTGCTATAAGAGAGTTTTTCTTTAGACAAGAATGCATGTCAATTAGCTTTTTAAGTAAGGAGAGTTCACCTGATTCCCCAGATACGATATAAAAACAAGCTCAGTAGCAACAGATGAAGAAGAGTTCATTTGGGACCATTAATAATACCATACAAATACAGTCCAATTACTCCATAATGGGCTATCTTTAAGAGTAATGGCTTGCATAACAAAACAATGAAACATGGATGATTCCCAAGTTGGTCTGATGCCCTGTGAAATGGTAACTCTATCCAATACTAGGCTGCGTAGTAGGACTTGGAAAGACTGACTAACTCATAATTCATGCACACACATATACTATTAAGTAAACAGCTTTTATGAACACCAAACTGGAATCAGTTTTCACAGTCAAGATCTTATTTCCTAAAATTTCTAGGATATGAACAGAAGTGGTCACTCTTGAAGATCATGAGTGATATTGTTTTTGACAAGGCATGACTAAAATGATCTGAAGTGACAGCTTTCTGCAAAATCAGCACCAGATGTGGCTCTCACAAAGATCAAAAACACAATTAGATGCATCTGGCTAAAGCAAATTCAGTTCATTCTCAAATGAAGGCATGTAAAACCAGCACAAATAAGATCTATTCAGCTTCTACTCACTTCTTTATCACGCTCAATTTCCAGCCCAGCATCCTTTAAATTACCCTCGAACTCCTCTCGGATGATAATTTTCTCTCCATCGGCAGGGTCCGGGGGTCCGACGTCCACCACCACCTCCGCAGGTTCATCCTTCCCTCCCTCTGGGTCTTTTTCCTCCACTCCTAAAGGATAACTACCATTGGAGATGATGGACAGTCTGTGTTGACTAGGAGAACCCCTGACGGAGGAGCGTTTTCGGTAGTGGTACACCAGCACATAGTCCACTTTCCTTCGGCCGTCAGCAAAGTACAGCCGTTTGCGAGGGTCCTGGTCCACGTCCATCAGGTTATTGGCCACCTGAACAGGTGAGAGGAGAATACAATGTACCCAGGCTCAGTGTTCATCAGCAGTGTGTGTGCATATCGAATTCAACTCAGGAGAAAGGGAGGAGGGAGTATGGTGAGGATAGATGTAGGTCAGACTATTGCTTCTTAATTTGGCTGCTCTCAATATACTTCAATTTAGATTGAAAGGACGAAGGCAATAGACACTTTTCATTGATGCCATTATTTCTGGGTTATCCTTCATTCAAGCTACTGGCTGTAGAACTAATGCTAACCTGTTTGAATACTGCAGCTAGTACTCCAGTAGTACTATTCTTGATAAATCATAAGCATACTCACATGTATCTTGTTGTCACTTGTCTGCAGCATGTTGTCACACTTAAAGAAAAACACAAAAATAATATGAAACAGCAACAGTTCCTCGGTGTTCCTGGAAAAGTGTGTGCGTTTCTGGTGGCATGCCCGTTTCTGATGTCACCCTACAGAGACGCCACCATCCATCTTTCCTTCTGTTTATTCATCGATCTCTCAAAGCATAAAATCCATCCGTCTGTCCGATTTTGGCACCGTTGACTGGGAAGCGCAAAGCTTTGCTTCACGCACAACAGAACGCATCTCCACAGAAACTTCTGATTTGTCCCTGACTAATTGTCCCTGGAGGAATACCTGCGCGTCTCCAAGCTCCAGAGCGCATCATTACGCGCCAGAGGGGCTTGCGCGTGCGTAAAGATGGAGTCGCCAACAGGTTCAAGACCCAAAAAGGGAGGAAAAAACATTTCGCCAACATCGGTTTACTGCTCCGAGAATCTCTGTTAAATAGCGCTTGGTTTTAGCGTAATATATAGGATTCAGGTAAACGCCCCCATGAGCAGAACGTGCTTACTTTTAAATGAAGACACGTAATGAAAAAAATGTGAAGTAAATTAAGAAAAAAAGATTTGTTTTTATTAGCTGTTGATGGAGCAACACATAAAAGAAATTATAACAGGTAAAAATAAAAATAATGTAATTATATATAGACTATTTATTGAGTAACATCAGGAAAAACTTTGTGTAGATTTCCTGATTTTCCAGCTTTAGTGAACAGACAGCATGTAGTGTAGAAATATTTTACAAATTTGCTGTGGTTTATACATTTTGCATCTTTCTCTGTCAACCTATCAGTCAGAATCCCTGAAATTAGCTTGAATAAATCAATAATAATTTATTCAAGCTAATTTCATTTTGACAACATAAATATGCAACGTTTGTAAAATTGACTAATAATTTTTTATTATCGCAAATGATGACCTCATGGATCAGGAAAGTTTTCCATGCATAGCAGCCAACAGGTGCTTGGGAAGTGTTGTGGTTGTGGTGTTTGTTGTTATTTAATGGTTTTAGTACTGTTGTACCCAACTCCTTCACTCCTAAGGCTCTGACACTTAAAGCGATCTATAAACACATAACTTATAAAAACTTAATTGATTTGCCATACACATGTTGAGCAGGCTACTCACATGATGCCAAGACTCTTCGCTGAAGTCAGTTGGATCATCAAAAGTGCAAGTGATGGAGTTCATGACTTCAATCTCAGATACTTCCTTTAAATCACTGTAGATAGAGGAGGACTCACTCAAGGCAGTGCTGACTCCATTCAAAACACAGTTACTCACCTCTGTTGATTGGAAACAGTAAAGTTTCAATAGCAATTCATATTCACACATTTAACATTTATATTGATCTTAATCTAAGAATGTGTCTACGCAGGGTTATGTATGCAAAAAGAAAGAGCACCCTTCCTTTAACACTTTTATCACACAAAGTAAAAAAAAAAAATTGCAAAAACAATATTCAACACCAATAACATAAGCAATTTGCTATATTTTTATTCAAAATAAATATTTATATTAATATCTAAATATAAGCCTTATAAATATCACTTAAATTCAATTAAAATAAATGTCACCAACATAAGCACTCTGTATCGTATAAATCATTAAATATTATTTAACATGCATGTACAGGTCAACAACATGTTAAAACAACTGTTCAGTTAAATGCCTCTGGTACGGTTTATAACTAAAGTCAGGAGTTTTTAAAGCGCTGTCAACCCATGTATAGCCAATTATCTGTCAACAGGTTTTGTCATGACTTACCTACATACGAACAGGATTTATACACAGCCATGTTGCCGGCGAGCTGAAGCGCAACCAGGTATGGGTCGCTTGGAGACTGTGAAGGCACAAAATCCTCTCCAGGCTTTGGCCAGGCTTAATTTAATACCATGACTGCTGGAGAGAGAGGAGGCTTATGATTGTGCCAAACTTTAACTAATTTCCAGGACCTTCTGTCACGGGTGAACAAAGCCCACTTGTCATCCAGGTCCACCAGAAATGGACCTATTAAAAACTAAGAGGCCTATTAAAACTGAAGCAGATTCTGTGGAAATGTCAAAGACATTATTAATGTCTTGGAGTGTTTATTTTGGCTGACAGCATCATTAGGATGATGCACCTGCCCCATTCAGTGCAATTATGTCACACACTAATATATTAGGCTCTGCAGCCTTTATCCCAGCAAACAGGAAATGTTCTCAGAACTTTGGCTAACGTTCTGGCAACGTTCTCTCAAAGTTATGAGAAAAAAAACAAACACACAGAACATTACCCAAAGCACTCAGAATGTTCTTGTCAGCTCGAAAGTTTAAATTGAAAGCAAAATTTAAATGTTAGCACAAAAACATTATTTATACGTCATTCATAGAATGTTTTTCTAAAACATTTTATTTTTGTAAACAGTACATTTAGAAATAACATTTTACCGTAATAGGAACATATTTTTGTTAGCTGATATGTGAAGCTCCTTCAAAACATCCGAAGCACAGTAAAACATACATTTGAACACACAATTGCCATGATTTTCATATTGCCAAGTTAAGTTCTATATCCAGGTCTATAGGAACTCTACATGTTCAGATCAGTGAGGAGACATGGATTTCCTCCATTCAGAAGCAGCGCTTATACCCCTCACCAGCTCACCCACACAACTGCTCTCGATTTGCTTGATTTCCTCTTGGAAACAAGAATGGGGAGCATGTCACGTTTAACTCTTCAAAAGCCTGCCCGTTAAATCAGCCTTGATGCTCTCATTCATTTCACACCTTCTACTTATAGACATATATCCTTTACTTTACTCACATAGCTCTGGAGGGTACAGTTGGGATAGATTTGGCCACAGGATGGGATTTGCACTGTAAAGGCATTATTCTTATACGTATGTATTTATCTTAATCCATGCTCTATACAGATGGTGGGTGGTTAAGGCAAGGTATTGATCACAGTCAACCATGCAACGGCAAACCAACATATATACACTGAATTAATAACAGATTCCATCTGACCGGCAAGAGGTTTAGGGGTTGCATGTGTGATGCAACATTAGCGCTCTCTTGTGGTAAAAGAAAACAAGTATGTTGCGCTTTAACCAGTTTATCTGTGAGCCCTCATGTGGTTAACATTGCAACTTTAATATCGCTCATATTTTTACCAGTCATTGTCTATTCCATTAGAGTGCTATTATGTCATTATAGATATAGACAATTATTATGCATGTATAAATTTTGGATTTTAATTAAATACTTTTGTCTGAGGACCACAAGAGGGCGCCATTAACGCATTACCCAGCACTACCCTCGAATGTCCCAAACTCAAAAGAGCCCTTTTTTCAAAACTGTCTTTGTGCCACTATGAATACAGAGTTGTTTTGAAGAGAGATCCTTTCACAAAAGGCCTCAAACTGACCCTTATTTTTTTTCCCTTCTCTTTGAGAATAAATCAGTTGAATTTCAAATCCAGCCGAGGAAATGTCAAGGAACTGCTTAAACATTATAAATATCCAATAGATGATATTTTCAAAGAATGTTGATAACCAGACAGTTTCCGTTCCCATTGAATTACACTATTTTGTGTCCATACATTGAAAATCGATGGGAATCAAAACTGATTAGTTAGTAACATTCTTTAAAACTCATCATCTTTTGCGTTCCACAGAAAAAGAGAGTCATACCAGACATCAGAGTATGACTAAAAATATGCAATAGGTTTTCTCAACAAAAAGAGGATGTTTGGTTATTCCATGACGCAAATGGGATAAACTGTCATCACGTCTTCACAATGTGTGAAGATGTGGAAATATGTGCACACATTCCACGTAAGATGCATGCATGAAATAGCAGTTTAAAAACTAATCTGATTGTAGTGTTTACAAAACCAAACATTGTTCACCAAGTAACCCCTCTCAAAATTAAATTACCAGTGAAATGTCACTCAGAGGTCAAACAGGTGAATTAATTGCCTGGAATTTCATACCTAAACGATTAACCTTCATTTGTGTGCAGAGGCCATTGAATGTAATGAGCATCTGGGATGCTGAGGTGAGAAACACTGTGACTCAGTTCTATGCCATCTGCCTTGTTGACAAGGGCTTCGTGAAGTAAATACAATTTCACTTCATTCCAAAATAAATATATGATAGTCCGTCGAGTCTCTGGCACTATGATCGACAGTCATTGTTTTCCGGTTGCTAAGGGTGACATGCATCACAGACGGAGATGGATGGGTGTCACAACACTGGGGGATGAAGAAGTGCGCTGCTCTGACCGTGACAATGGGCTCCATTCATCTGCAATGAAATTGTCATCCTCACTGTACTCGCCTCGCCGCAGAGCCGGCACCACCAGCTTTAGGAAAAATCAATCAAAGCAAAGAACTTCTATAATTAGACAGAGGACAGACTTTGTAAACAGAGCAGAAAATGTTCAGTGTGGAAGCAGCCATGAGTAACCGTTGCATAAGGTAGCAGTGCATGTTAATTTTCCGTGTTATTCATTTTTTCCGCAAATGCCACATGTGGGGTGCAATGCTGTAATAGCTTAAATATGACTTATAGGTCTACTACAAGTTTTGAGGATTTAGTACCTAGACTTTGCAGAGGAAATCACAAATGACTGTGTTGTTGGGCCATGAGTAACTGATGTGTCATGTGATGTTGACATCCTGTAATCATTAGATCATGTCTTACAGAGGAAAGCATTATCTGCTGTGCTCTTATCTTACATTTAGGGTGCGATTTTAACAAATTTTTAATTTATGGTCTGCTGTGAAGTAGTTTTACTATGAAAGCTGTATCGATTATTTCTGAGTATGGTATCAGAGAATTAAGACATTAGTCTCATAAAGAGAAATGATTTGCATACATATCTTCCAGAAGGATAGATATAACATACACCTTACTTTTGATTGTTTTCTGAATCTGAGAATGTTTTTGTGCTAACGGTTTGAGAACGTTTTTAAAGACGAGATAACTTTGAATGAATGTTCTATTAATGTTACTGGAATAACTTTGAGTGAACCTTGCCAGAACATGAGGGAAGTTATCATAAAATAGTTCTCTAGGTTTTTTGCGACATAAACACACATCTTTTATCAAATGTCACTGATTATATTGATTGCAGATCTCCTCATGTGTTAGTGTTGCAAGAACTTGAGCTATGAATACAAGAACTATTTTTTTTCACTTTTTTGTTGTGCTGATTAAGGTAAAGAACGATTGATTGCCAGTTTAAAATTGAAAATAAACTGAGACATGTCACAGAGAGGTGCAAAGTGCCATGTTAGTACTCTGAACACAAGACCAGACGACTCCTATCTTGTGCTGCAGTCTGCGAAAGAGCCACACAGTCTAAAAACAAACACAGAAAACAAAACAGGCAGGTCATGAGAGGACAATTTTAACATGTTCTTCTCCAAATGCCATTATCTTTCTTTTTTAAGAAGCTACACACAATAGCAGTACTTTATGATGATTTCATAACAGAAAATGGTCATCAAGTCAAGAAGGACAGAAAGACAACTAAACTCTAGAACGTCTCCCTTTCTCACATGAGAGGTGGGAGTTTACCATTATAAACAGTCACTTCCCCTCAGGGCAGCAGCATTGAGCCACAGACGAGCAACACAAGGACAGACACAGACCTTTGGGAATTTAAACATCTTAGAACAACAAGATTTCTGTTGCTGTGTATTTGATTTAGAAACTGGATTTACATGATGGCTAAGTCAGGTCTGTCCAGTGGAGAGCAATGCATCAAATACATCATATTCGGCTTTAATTTCATATTTTGGGTGAGTTTATTGCAGTTCACTCCTAAATGTTTATTTATTGTAGAAAAAAGTGTATGTGTGTGACATCATGTCTAACTTGCTATTCTGCTTAAATCGTAGACTTTTAATTTGTTTTTAGGCAATTAAAAAAAACCCTTCTAATTATTTAACATAAAATGTACGACAATATATATCTTAAAAGCTGATATCTGTTTTGCTGAATTGAATTGTCATTGGCTCTCTACGTCGTTGCGAAAACCACCTACTATGGTGAATACTCACCTTATTAATATTAATTACGTAACGTGTTGTACGGCATCTTGATTGGTGAGAAGTGTCCAGTACGTTAGTATGTGATCTCAAAATTATTATTTTCTTTATAATACTCCACCAGCTAACTGATTCGTTAAAAAACTAAAAAGTCCTTGTATTTTATTCAAAATAAAAAATGCGAATCGACTCATGACTATTAATAACATTACGCGATCCTCGTCTCCAGGAAGGTTACCAGGGAACGTCAGCATGCCCTGATTAATATTAATAAGCTAAGACTTCGCCATAGTGCGGTTCATAATTTGGCGTTATGGGCAGCGGGTAAGCAAAACATGTTCGGAAACTACAGCCAAAACAACTTTCTTTTAACTATGCCATTTTTTGTTCTTTTAACTATTTCTTCGAGAGATTTTTGGATATTGATTCACGAGAGGATAGGTTTTGGGCGGAAAATGGATAAAGTATTCAATGTCTAAGATGTTATTTTTGTTATTGAGAGGAAGTTTTGCATACCTGTTGCTAGGAAACCACATCCTTAATCCATCCCATGAATGAGGATAAATGTGGCCCCAGGGATAAAATGTAAACACATGTAAACATATCTCACAAAGAAGGAAATAAGGACAGAAACCAATTACCTGGTCTATATAGGAAAACAGAAATATATAAAAAGAATATTTAGCACATAAACGTTTTTTTTTTTTTTTTAAACATTTTGAGTGTTTCACCTAGAAACTTTAAACCAAGTCTTTTTTACTTTGATTCAAGTAAAATGGATCCAGTAAAACTGGATCTTCTGGACTACTGAGATTTGTCCACACCTACCACATCCATCATTAACTCTCTAAAGCCTGACATAAGAAATGTGTTTTTTAATGAAGGTTTATTGAACCTTACTGAGCCTATATATATATATATATATATATA
>JAHKKF010522930.1:92550-105934 GCA_019740295.1 Labeo calbasu
TATATATATATATATATATATATAAATGTGTTTGTGTTGTGTGCATATTGTATGATATTAAAGAAGCTCATAAACACAGAGGAAAAAAAGCATTCTTTTGAAATTCTTAGTTTGTAATGTAAATCAATGAGATCTCGATAACAGTATACCAAACAGATTATATCAAATGCATAAAAATATCACTTTTCAGTTGATAGTCAGTTGATGATATTTACATATAATTTATTATAAAAGCTCTGCAGTTTTTATTGTAAAACATATAATGCAATGCATGATGATTGAGTAATGTATCATGTTTGTTACTTGACTTACATTTTAACATGGTTAGTTTAAAACAATCTATAGATAATCAAGTAAACCTAAAATGCTTCCGTCCAGTAAGTGTTCATCTTGAAATATTACTAACAATATGAAAGTTATTCCTATGTTTACTTTATAAAAAGTATTTCACAGCACCACAACCTTAAAAGTGGGTGTTTTTAGAATAAAACTTGAGCTATGAACAATTAGAGGGCAGAACGCATGTAGAAGATTGTGGACAGGCTGCAACAGGTTTTTCAGCACAATTTTGTCACAAGTTGATCATTTAGAGGCCTTGTAAAATAATTTACAACATATGACACAGCAGGCATTATAGGGTTAATGTTCTGTCTTCTTCCTGACCCTCGACTGTTCGCTTAAAGAGTGAAAAGGTGTCAAGCTAAGGGACAATAGCTGTGTTCTGACTTCCCAGTGTTCCTGAGGGACAGCTCAAGTTACATGAAAAGTAAAACCTGATCAGCTTTTGTTGATGCAGTTTTGGCAACTAAAATGCCATGTGGATCATTTATACTTTTTATACCCTATTTATATGCTACTAAAATGTGTGGCAGGAAGTGTTTTATCTGCTATCTTTCTCTACACTTCCCTCTGACATGGAAAATGTAAAATGGTTTTGCCCCTCCTTCTTTTTTCCTCTGACAAAGGCCAGGTAGGAGGGTGCGGCCTGCTGGAATTTTTTTGTGTGTGTGTGTGTGCGCACTCCCTCTGTGTTTTAAGGTAGATAAGCACGTTTCAGGTACTCAGTATCGGGTGTTTTCTCTTGAAACTACGCTTACTTTTTAGCCATGGCCGCGGGTGGACTTCAGTGTATCAAATACTTGCTCTTTGTCTTCAACTTCATCTTCTGGGTAGGTGTTTTTACATCATTACGTGAGCACATGTTAATTTACCTGTATGTTTGTCGAGTAAAAAGAAAACACAGAAATGTGAATGTGAGTTGAAGGTGATGAGGATATGAAAGTTTACTTGTTGCTTGTTTACATATCATACTTTGTGTTTGTTTGCTTCCTCAGAATATCTATTTTAGAAACTTTGCTCTTTAAAAGACACATGATTCTTAACATTTTGTTAACAGTTTTCACACTTGAATTAAGTGTGAAATGAGTTAAGTCTGAAATGAATGACCTGTTCACATGCATTTTAATCAGAAGTTGTGGTCAGAGTATGCATTTCTAGTTAAATCTATTTTAGGACGTGTGGTATAGTAGCACATAACCAATAACCAGTCATTTGAAAACTCTTGGTGTTTCATGTAAGCCTGTTAACTTGTATTTTTATTGTAGACTAAAAATGTGTTTGGAAAATGGTTTAGCTTGAATGTAAGAGTTTTTAACATGTTATGATGCAAAATAAAAATAATAATAAAAAAAAAATAATGCACACATGTAGTTGTAGGCCTCTAAATTTTAAAACTGATAACAGCAAAAGTAAGGTTCGAACTGTAATGTTTATCTTGTCTTAAAGTGCTTTGAAAATTTGATTCAAAGGGGTCTTGGTATTTAGGCCTGGACTCGTGGCTTTGTGTTGAGTGAACAAACTAGCAAACACTGAATCCACCCATCAGCAACTCCTATTGTGTGTGGATGGAAAAGGCTGGGATCAGTTTGGGAATCTTCACACCCCTGACTGTGAGTCAACATGACTCATATTTGTGACTCCATTTTCCAAAACAGAAGAGAACTGGAGGATTGCAACGCTGTTTGTCAAGTGCCAGAGATGCTTGTGTGTATGTGTGGGATTTTGGTGTGATCTGGTTTAGCTAGTATGGTTTGTTTCTTGCGTCATTGGTCAAAGCACCTCAGGAAACACACCGATCCACCCTTTGTGTAACTTCATAGAAGGCTGAATTATAATGAAAAGTTACAACAACTTTTTTTTTTTATTACGTGCACAACAATGAAATTTGAACTGTAGACCATCAAAATGATCTGTTTTCACTGTAATCAAGTCTAAAGGTGTTTTTTTATTTTGTCTGTGGGCTGTTGATTAACTTTTGCCTGTGAGAACATGTAGGAACAAGTGTGATTACAATCTAGTACGTGTTACTCATTCATGGAAGTCTTTTTACAGCGTCCTGGGAATTGCTGGAGTTGGTCAAGACAATTTAGAGTTTGTTCAGCATATTTTTGCATATCTTTTTCTCGATGTTTGCCCTGCGGATGTACGGTCTTGCAGTTGTAAGCAGGCTAGCAAGATTATCAGGTTGGTCAGCTTTCTGTTGAAGTGCCTTTATAGCATAAGGCTTGTTGGACTTCATTCTCTGAGGGGAAAAAAGTGAAATACTTCATTTTGGGCCTCACTTCCTGTTAATTCTACCTTTGTAAATATTTCCACACTTGGCCTGCAGCTACGTTTCCTCTGTGTGGTTGTTCAGTTTGCCAATGCCACTCTTGTTACTGTTGCTCAAACTAAACACGTCCCTAGATTTATTTAAATCTTTTGTTTGTTTCCTCAGCTCGCAGGTACCGGAGTTTTAGCTGTCGGTCTATGGCTGCGTTTCGATGAAAGAACTAAAGGACTCTTCACTGGAGAAGAATCCCCGTCTGTGTTCCTCACAGGTGAGATCTGGTCTGGATTTTTAGGTTACCGATCCTCGGTCGTCAGAAACTTCTAACCATCCTTATCTCCATGCGTAGCTCCTTTTATCACCTACGTGATCAAGACTTTGTAAGTTGATGTTTGGGTATGAAGTACAATTGTGGTCATGGAAACCAGCCACACCTATTTCCAAACACGAGACCATCTGTCATGTTTGTTGGTGCGTCATGAACACTTTGATTCAAGATGAAGCAAATTAAATGTTAATCAGGAGCATGAAACAAGACAAGAGTTGTTCTGGCTTCTGTACAGATGATATATAGATGTACAAAACTGATATATAAAAAAAAAAGTGCACACGCCACCAGTCAAAAGTTTGGAATAATTAAGAAATGAGTATCTTATGCTCACCAAGGCTGCATTTATTTGATCAAAAATACAGTAAAAATATACTCTAATATTGTGAAAAATTATAAAATTTAAAATAACTGTTTTCTACTTGAATATATTTTAAAATGTAATTTATTCTTGTGTTGCAAAGTGTCACATGATCTTGCAGGAATCATTCTAATATGCTGATTTGCTGCTTGATGCATTTTTGATCACATAGCCTTATTGAGCACAAGAGATGACTTCTTCTTTAAAAACAATTTTAATTCCAAACTTTTGACGGACAACACCCTGACTCGGTCATTAAACATTCACTGAACAATCCTGTTCTTAAAGCTACGCAAATAGCTTGACCACTACAAAAACATGTGTCATATTCAAAGCACTCTATCTATTCTTCTAGGCTGTGTTTGTTTTTATGAAAGACGCAAAGATTTAATTCCTTGTTTCTGGCTTGTGGAGAAGGACCACAAAATGAACTTTAACCCAAAAACCAACCCCCTAATAAAACATACTTCAGTTTTTGAAAGGTGGAAATCTCCTAAATATAGTGACAGGGATGTTGGGTTTCTGTCTGCGCGTTTGTTTTTTAACAGGCAGGTTGTTTGAGTTATAATGGCTGTCCTGTTTTGGAGGAGGCTGTCTTTGGCCCACACGATGCCAGCTCTCTGCCCCTTCCCATCATCCCTCACAGAGCTGCCTTTCTCCTCCTCGCCAACAGAACCCGCATTGTTTGCTCCCTTCCCACCTCCTTTTGTTTTGCCCAGTTTATTTTCCTTTCTCAAGATTCATCAGAAGAATTCTCGCCTCTGTTGATCCAGAAACATGATCAGCTCAGTTGGCAAGTGTCCAAGCGCCTGTCAGAGGTTTTGAAATGGCACTTTGAGTGACAGGAGGGTGTCCTGCAATGCCAAACATCCTAGTGATAGACAGTCTAGAAAAGCAGCTACATTCTTAAACCTTTTTCCACTACAAGCCATTTGAGCAATTAAAAGGTTCTATTGATTTGAAAAAAGGTTTTTCATGAAACCATAGATTCCAAAAAAGAATCAGGTGTGGTAGGTTGGTGTTTCATTAATGTTTCTATGGAAACAGCACAATCCACTTGCATGGAATTTTGTTTTGCATATCTTGCTTTGCATAGCTTATCCTGATATAGTAGCTAAAGGAAAAAGTTATAATTTATAAATTGGCAATTTTGTCAGGTTTCATTTTCTTACAACCATAGATTATTTCCATTTACAGTAAATGCCCTTGATTTTGAGTTTGTTTGTTGTTTTTGACAAGTCAAAGCAATGGTAAGACAAATGTAATGGTACAGGGGAATAATAAATGTTCTCTCTTTCTCTGTCCATAGGGGTCTACATCCTCATTGTGGCAGGTGCCATCATGATGGTGGTCGGGTTCCTCGGCTGCTGTGGAGCAATAAAAGAATCGGCTTGCATGCTGGGACTGGTGAGTCCTTCCACATTCTCATACAGCACAAAACAAACTGATTTTGAAAAATAAAGATTGTTGCAGTCATGCCATTGAGGAACCATTTTGGGATCCTCAAAGAACCTGTCAGTGAGCAGTTAAAAAAGTTTTTTTTTTTTTTTTTTTCTAAGTGTGAAGAACATTTCATAATCTGAAAAAAACCTTTTTCTGCTTTAAAGGTTCAGTGGATTTGAAAGTTTGTAATGGAACTATAGATTCCATTTAAAATTAAGAGTGTAGGTTTTTTTTGGGTGGATGGTTGTCTTGTTGCTTTAACACACATTAATGACTTACTCTTTTTGGTTGGCAGGATCATTTTAAACAGACCAAATAAGAGTGAAAATGAGAAATGCACTGTCACGAAATGAAAGTATTTAGTTATTGCTGATGTCCTTGTTAACTTCACCTCTCATTTTTTCTTCCTCTCTCCAGTTCTTTGTGTTCCTGCTTATCATCTTTGCTGCAGAGGTGGCCGCTGGAATCTGGGGATTGTCCAATAAGGAGAAGGTGGGTGACGTTCATTCTCCTGAGAGTCCAGTCACTTTTATTTATGTAGCACTTCGCTTTATACTGTACAGATCGTCTTAAATCCGCTTCACAGAAATAAAAAGGGAGGATAGCAGTGTTGTAAAATTTCAACAATAATAAAGTGACTTTGATTTCAGCTAAAACACTTTAGAGAAGACGGTTGTCTTTTAGATCAATGTCGCAAAGTTATGAACACTTATGAACAAAAATGTATAAAGCAATAAAGACGATAGTGTCATTTAAACAAATCGGCTTAGTTCAACATTGATTGAATTCCATTCAATAACTGTCAAAGTTGCAAAAAGCCCGCAAAGTGTGACCTTTCTTTCTCTTCTCCATTTCAGATTGTGACAGATCTCCAGCAGTTCTACACGCAGACATTAAGCAAGTACAAAGACACCAAACAGGAAGCACTGAGAGAAACTCTGCGAGCCATTCACTACGGAGTAAGTGTTCATTTTTAGGGTTCGTTGAAACCATAACATCGAAAACATTGAATTAATGGAGGGGAAAACAATGTAACGTTAATCCAACTGAATATATTCTCTCTGTTTTTGTTTAGCTGAAGTGCTGTGGAACAACAGGAACCATTATAGATGGAACATCTGAGATCTGTCCCAAAAAGGAGGGACTTGAAATCCTTGTCACACAGGTAGAAATTCTATTAATAATGAATCTTTTTAAACAAAGTCTTTTTAATTGATGTGTTTACCTCTTGTGTTTCTTCTCCAGAGCTGCCCTGCTGCTATAGATGAGATCTTCACCTCTAGGCTTCATGTGATCGGAGGAGTTGGGATTGGTATTGGTGTGATCATGGTGAGGAGATACTTACACACATGGTGCATTTTCACCTAAAAAGCTTGTAGCAGAGTCCTTATTCTCAGGTCACACTGGTGTCAGGTATTAACCGTGTCTCTTTCGTCTGCAGATCTTCGGTATGATCTTCAGCATGCTGCTGTGCTGCGCCATCCGACGAACCCGGGACATCGTATGAGCTGCCGTTGCTGCTGCAGCCTGTCTTCTGCTCTGTATTTATCTGTGTTTGTAAAGGTGTGTGTGAGCGTGTACGTGTTTGGAAAATCACTCTGATAAACTTCTAACAAAGCCCAGCATTAGTCAAGCACTCTCTCAACTGTTACATACATGCGTTGAGTGGAAAAATAAATTGCGCTAGAGGCTGTTTTTAATTTCTTAGGTGTTTTTCAAATGTTCATTTGCTTCTTTGAGTGTACTTGTAAGCTTCTGGCATTCTTTTGTAACGTTTTACATGGCCTATTTTATCTACCCATATGGGTGTCTGGAGAGAGTAACGCCTACTGTAATAAAATACAAATAAAGTTGATAACTAATTGACTGAATGGTGGTGATTATTTTTTATTTTAAGGGAAACTGAGCTCTTACTTGACACTGCCCTCTGGTGTTTTTACAGTGCACTAGCATCCCAAAATTATTTACTTCCAAAAATATTCTTTTTAATCCAAAATCTCTGCATTGAAGTTTAGTTTTTACAAACCAGATTGAAGGAATCAACACTGACTGGGTTGTAACAAGTTTTATACAATAGGATAAATAAACCAAAAAGAAACAGCCAGCTTAGATAAATGTACATTTTAATTTTAAATAGTTAATTTTTAAAATTAATAAAGTTGGCCACTTTATAATGCAATATGACAGTTAAAATAAGTGAAATAGATTATAGAAAATATTTTTTGTTTGCTATATTTACAGATGAAAATGAAATGAAATGTACAACTTAACTATCCAACTTTGCTAAATGAAATAATTTACCATTTTAAGCACTTCTAGGTTTCATTTTTTGCTCTTTTGTTTCTTGCCCTTTTTTCCTTTCTTCTTGCTGGCTCCAGTCCAGCCAAAACCTCTGAACTCCAAGCAGTCCACTGCATTATGGGAGATGTAGTAGACGTTCTCCATGGCAGCTGGACTCAGAATATCCACCTCTGTCTTTGTGGATTTGGCACTGACAGACCTCTTCTTGGAAGAACGCTTTCTTTTGCTCTTTGCCGCAGGTCTGGCACTTTGAGATCTTGACTTTTTGGTACCTGAAGGCTATAAAGTGTATAGATTTTGGAAATGCATGCAAGAAATCTTCACAGATTTACACCAGATGTTTCTCTTTTCATCCTTTATGAAAATGAAAAGTCAATAGAAGTTAAAAAGTTCTTACCATTGTTTACTTCCTTATAGTTAGACGCTTGACTACACAAAAAGGAAACATTTGTTTCAGGAAAAACTATGAATTGTTCCTTGTCAAACCGTGTAAGAAATTGGTTTCCTAGATTTTAAACTCATATTTTACAATCAGCCTTAACAGAAATTCTCAAGGCTGCCGTTCCTCTCCAATGTGTTCCTCGTTTATGAGGTCTTTTGTTGTGTGCTGTTGTTTATCTAGGGTTGTCCTAGTGACGGGTCATGGGAGCATGGATACATGTGGACTCATCCACCAACTGGCTTTTCAGGTCGGCCTGGGATCTTTTTTTGCTGTGACCCCCCACATAAACCTGCACTGTTTTAGTACACGCAAGAATAACCTGATGTCTGATCATATAGAAAGACTTTAAAATGATGTTCATAAACTGAGCAATAGGAACCTTCCTGAATGGTCTAATAACTAGAAAAAATAGAATAAAATAATCAAATCTATTTAAGAAAATAAAAACTATTTTTTAAAATTAATGAAGTTTGTTTTATTGAATACATTTGTACACCGAAACTTATAATTATTTAAATCTAATAATTAAGAGGATGTATATCTGGCAAACATACTTAAACACACGAGTATTTTTGAAATGAAAAAAGCTGCGTTATATTAGTAATTATATATGTAGTAATTATAAACGCCTGTGATTGGTCAATCCTGACGATGCGCTGAGAAAAGTAACAGTTCCCACGTGAAAAAACACGTGTTTCTTCGTTTTGATAAACAGAGGAGCGTTTAAATCGGATAAATACTTAATCTTACAAAAATCAAACCAGCTGACTCAACAACAACAGATAAAAACTATGACAGTCGGGGAAGAGCTAAAGGTACTTACTTATTTAGCTGGGCCTTGGCGCAGCGATTTTCTTGAAACGGACTCTAGCTTACAAACCTGTTTAAAATTAGCACTGAGGAAGTTCATTTATTATGTACCGTGTTGTTTTCGTTAACAAAGCGTATTACACTGTGTGTTGAGGCATCTTCTCCGTTGATTTACGTATTATGCATTTTTTTCTAGAGTCTCCCTCTACGGGAGGAGCTCTGATGTAATTCAGAAATTTCACCACAGGAGGGCGTTAATTTGCTTTTCGTTGACTGCACTTTTGTAATTTACAGATCTGAGAATATTCTTTTGCTAATCAAAAGAGATGTTTTGGCCAATGTAATCATCATCTAGTAAATGTCAGATTAATCAAAAGTTTATTAAATTACATTAAATAAAAAAAATGCTATGCCAAATTCGACTCTAAAAAAAGTAGCATTGTAGCATTGTAATTCACATTGATTAAGTTTTTTTGATTCGCATTTTTTTAGTTAATTAATGAAATTAACACTGTTTTTAAATTAAAGATAATATGAAATTATTTTTTTCTGAATGTATTTCTCTAAAAAAAAAAACAGTTTTCCTATGACATTTTTATATATACTGCTGTAACTCGAGTCAATGTATTTCACTCAGTTCACCACAGGAGGGCGTTTGGTTACGTTCCTTTGATTCGAATGTTTTCTTTTTATTATTATTATTCGAATGATTTAAAACATGTATTTTACAAATCACACAATAAAAGGAAATGCACAAAAGAATTATGTATTCCATGCAAAAAATATTTTTATTAGAAATTGTTATTATTAAGAGATTTACAGTGTTCTTTTTACAGATTTAAAAATATATTTCTCCAAACAGATATGTTTTTCAGATGTTTTTTGATGCACATGGTAATCAATGATTTATTAAATATAAATGAAGTATAAAATAATATAACAACATACTTCTATAGCTAGGTCTTGTCATAATAACCTTGTCACGGCAATTTCCTTGAAACGGAATGTTTCATCAAAACTCGCTTTTGTTTCTCACTCAACAACACGGACGCTAATTCACAATTAACAATGTCATGCAAATGTGTTTGAAATTAACGCCCATGCAGTTAACATGTGATGTGCCGAGCTGTTTCTATATAAAAACGGTTTATACAGTTTATACAATGTATTCGGGCATCTCCTCCATTGATTTACACATTTTTCGCTTAAGTTGGGAGTCTCCCTCTGCGGGAGGAGCTCTGATGTTTCACCACAGGAGGGCGTTAATTTGCGTTTCCTGAGAATTTTTTTTCTACTAATCAAAAGAGATGATTTGGCAAATCACCATCTAATAATCACAGGGTAATCAACAATTTATTAAATTATATTAAATCAGTATAAAATAATGTACTGCTATCTCCGGCTCAAGTTCTAAACGCAATAAATAGCAGCAATGCAATTCACATTGTTCTGGTTAAGTTCTTTTGATTCGATGTTTTAAAAATTAATTAATTAAATTACTATTAATGGACATTTTCTTTTTAGTGTACAGATCTATAAATATATTTCTTATATTAAAATATCATAATAATACATAATCATAAAAAGCAGCCGGCTCAGAATGAAAACAAAAGCAAAAACTGTATGATAATCGGAGATAAGATAAAGGTACAATATACTTATATAACTGGGTCTTGTCATAATCAATTAATGTCATAATAAGCAATTTCCTTGAAACGGGCTGTTCCATCACAACAACTCACTTTTTTCTCATTCTACAACACGGACGCTAAATCACAACTAACAATGTCATAAAAGTGTGTTGGAGATTAGCACCCAGGCAGTTAATGTATGATGTGCCGAGCTGTTTCTACACAAAAGCAGTTTATACAGTGTATTCAGGCATCTCTTCCGTTGATTTACGCATTTTTCGCTAAAGTTGGGAGTCTACCTCTACGGTAGGAGCTCTGATGTAATTCACACATTTTACCACAGGAGGGCGTTAATTTGCGTTTGGCTGACTGCAATTTTGTACATTATAGATGTAAGAATATATTTCTGCAAAAGAGAAGATTTGGCAAATGTAATCAAGATCTAATAAATCACAGGGTAATCAACAGTTTGTTAAATTGCTCGAATTGTAACCGCAATAAATAGCAGCAATGTAATTCTCACAATTCGCCACAGGAGGGCGTTCCTTTGATTCGCATGTTTTTAAACATATCTATTTTAACAAATCATGCAATACTAGAAAATGCCGTAATATATTTTTAAATAAAGTTAATATTAAGAGTATTAGGAGAACACTTTACAGTATTCTACTTTACAGTATTCTGGTTACAGATTTAAAAACAGCAACGTAAAAATCAGCAATATAATTTCGCTTAAGAGAAGGAACAACAGCAAAAACTGTATGACAGTCGGAAAAGAGATAAAGGTACAATATGCCTATATACCTGGGCCTTGCCACAATAGCCTTGTCGCAGCGATTTCCTTTAAGCTTATTATAGCGTGTATTCAGGCATCTCGTCCATTGGTTTACGCATTTTTAGCTAAAGTTGAGAGTCTCCCTCTACGAGAGAATCTCTGATGTAATTCATAAATTTCTCCACATGAGGGCGTTAATTTACGTTTCGTTAACTGCAATTTTGTAATTTGCAGATTTAAGAATATTTTTTTCAAATGTAATCAGCACCTAGTAAATCACAGGGTAATCATCAGTTTATCAAATTGTATTAAATCAGTATATAAAAAAAATATAATAATTGAAACATTTTTCTCTGGTTTCAGTTAGAAAAATTCAAAGCAGTGTAATTACAAACTTCACCACCGCGGGTTTTTTATTCTCGTGTAATTTATTCTCGTGTAATTCTCGTCATTTTTTGTTGTTAATAATAAAAGACTTTGCCAGATGTTTTATTTCCACAGAAGATAATCAATAACTTATTAAATAAAGTTGAATTTCAGTCTTTAAAAATGTAATTCACACAGTTGCAGTCATCTGATTCGAAGTTTTCCAATATAAATATTAGGGATCGAGCTTGGGGATGGGCTGGCCTTGGGTCCAGGGTTTGTCCATCTGCAGCCCAAGACACAGGATATACTCCAGATTCCCTCAACAAGCAATCTGGATCGATTTGTACTAAACAAAATAAATAATTTACCAGATGTGTTTTTGTTGTTGTTTTCTTTTGCATTAGGGTGTATTCAGTTAATTAAAAATACTAAATCAATGCAACATAATTTAAAGTAAGATTTATGTATGGCTCAAGTTATAAATTCAATGATAAATTCAATGTAATTCCCTCAATTCACCACAAGAGTGTGGTATTTTGACTTGACTGTTCGTGTATTTTAGCAAACAATACATGAGAATCTTGCAATTCGATTTTTAATCGATATTAATACTAGTTTAAAGAAAGTTAAGTTATTATTTTTGAAATAACAAAAAAAGGTCACAAGCAGATTCTTCACTGGGTCAGAGATCTGAGTGTCACATCCACATTGTGCAGAATCTCACCCTTGCTGTGGATTAATAAAGATTTTAAGTGAATCAAAAAGACAAAATGTGTGTAGTTGCCAGGGTTAAGGCTAGAAGGGATACAACTCTAGCTACTGGGCATGTGCACATCAATCTAACGTTATTTTTGTCACACTGTACAACACTAATAGGGCTAAGTTTAGGGTTGGGGTAGGTGTAGACATTAAAAAAAACAATCTAGACTGTTGAAGCATGGTGGTGCAGAGGCTGAACATGTGACTTGCCATGAACCTGCACTAAAGACATGTGTTCAAGACCCACAGATGTAATAGTCTTTTACTCAGTGTAAACTTACATTAAGATAAACTTAAAATCTAAATGACCCTTAAAAAAACAAACACATACTGTCACATCTTCTGTAGCTCAGTGGTTGATGTTGTGAATCTCAAACATTGAAGTCTTGGTTCAAATCCAATTGTTATTATTTAGCAAAAGTTATTTATCATTTATCACAAAAGCCTGTTCAAAACACTTCACAGGCTCAGTAGCTCGGAAGGGGAAGCTTTGTGCTTTGATCATGGAGATCTGCGCTCAAATTCTACTATTGTTCACATTAAACTGACAAAGTCACTCAAACGCTGACTCACAATGTGAAATCCATGATGGGCTAGTGGATAAACACATGTTTCTGAAGGAGGAGCATATGATGGAAGTACAGGTTCAAATCTCAAAAAAAAAAAACTGTCATTAACAAACATACTTTAACTTCTTTATTAGGAAACCACAGGTAAACAGTCATAAATTCCTTCTTGCTTCTCAACAAGAGATCTGTGGCTCATGGGTAAGAGTGCTGTTTCATGGGTTTGAAGGTTGTTGGTTCAATCCCAGCCAGATTTCTGTGTTGTGAGTTAATGGTGTCAGATCAGCACAGACATGCATGGTTCATTATTATTACACTTTATTGGCAGGATCTGCATGTTTTGTTGTTGTTGTGACTGTCATCACGCGTCATGTTGTCTAGCAGCCAAAGGTGGGTTCGTCTGTGCAGATCACTCCGTAGTGGCGACCCCTGGTAAAAGGGAGCAAGCCGAAGGAGAGAGAGAGAGAGTTTCTGTCATTCTACTATTCATAAACTGGTTTTGCCTTCCTGTGGTGATATTTGTCAGTTACAATCGAGTCTAAAAAAGTTAAACTAGTTTTGCCCTCTTGTGGTGATTTTTCTGTATTGCAATCGAGTCTAATAAAATTCAACTGGTTTCGCCTTCCAGTGGTGATTTTTGTCAATTACAATCAAGTCTAAATAATTAAAACTAGTTTCGCCCTCCTTTGGTGATTTTTGTCAATTACAACCGAGTCTAATAAATTTCAACTGGTTTCGCCCTCCTGTGGTGATTTTTGTGTATTGCAATCGAGTCTAATAAATTTCAACTGGTTTTGCCCTCCTGTGGTGATTTTTGTGTATTGCAATCGAGTGTAACAAATTTCAACTGGTTTCGCCCTCCTGTGGTGATTTTTGTCAATTACAATCGAGTTTAATAAACTTAATCTGGTTTCGCCCTCCTGTGGTGATTTTTGTCAATTACAATCAAGTGTAACAAATTTCATCTGGTTTCGCCCTCCTGTGGTGATTT
>JAHKKF010522931.1:6306-40324 GCA_019740295.1 Labeo calbasu
TAAAAACATCACAATAATCCACAAGTAATCCACACCACTCCAGTCCATCAGTTCACATCTTGAGAAGACAAAAGCTGAAACAAATCCATTATTAAGACATTTTAAATTAAAATACATAATCCATAATAACACTTCCTTTGGTGCAAAAGTAGTCTGGTCTGAATCAGGAGAGAAATCTGCACAGATCAAGCACCGTTTACAAGCCAAAACAGCTCTGAACAAATATGTGGCTGGATTTTGATGTGAGAGACAACAGGAGATAGACTTTATCACTGGAGGAAGCGTTAAATTAAATGCATTAACTTTTTGATTATTTCTCTGTCGCTAAAAATGATTTTAGCAGCACATGGTTTGAAGCTGTACCTGCTTTGGAGCTTTATAACGCATGGTTCAGTGAGCTACTAAACTGCTTTGAAAGTGATTATGAGTCGTATAAATGAGTTAAAAGAGGCTTTAAGGGAGTTTCACACAGTGTGAGTCTTTTACTCTTTCATTAGAAAATGTCAGAGAAGACAACCTTACAAAAACCCTTGAAAAAGCGAATACAGTGTGAGAGAATAAGTAGTTAATTAACAGTTTGTTGGGGTATTTTTATCCTCCGTTAGGAATCATTATTTAGTAATGGATAGTCTGGAGATGTTTAACGCTGTGAAGCTTTTCATCTTGTCTCAGCATCTTTAAACACATTCACAGTTCTGGATCTGCTCAGGCAGTTGCGACTAATTCATTCATCTGAGTGTGATTCGATATGCACATCAGTCTAAGATGCTAAAACACATAAATGGTTAATTTTTTATATGGTAACATGTAGCTGTAAGTCAGTCATTGGTAGTTTCATGTCCTGGAAAGCATATACTTGCATTGCATTAAAGTTAAGTAACTGATTTTACTTTAGTGTTTTTTATGTTTTTATTTTTTTTATTATTATTCTCAAATATAATCCTCATTAATGCAATATAATGCACTAATGCTCTTACTGTTTATTTAAAATTTTTATTCGAAACAATGTACACAAGGTAATAATATTAATAGTAATATAAATAGTATAAATAATATATATATATATATATATATATATATATATATACACACACACATACATATACAAACACTACTATTCATTTTTAATGAAAAAAAGTTGGTTGCATTTATTTGTTTAAAAAATACAGTAAAAATTGTGAAATATTTTTTCAATTTAGAATAGCTGTTTTCTATGTGANAACACTACTATTCATTTTTTAATGAAAAAAAGTTGGTTGCATTTATTTGTTTAAAAAATACAGTAAAAATTGTGAAATATTTTTTCAATTTAGAATAGCTGTTTTCTATGTGAATATCTGTTCAAATGTAACTGATTGCTGTGATCAAAGCTGAATTTTCAGCATCATTACTCCAGTCTTCAGTGTCACATGATCCTTCAGAAATCATTCTAATATGCTGTTTTGCTGCTCAACAAACATTTCTGATTATTAGCAATGTTGAAAAAAGTTGTTGCCCAATATTTTTTACATTATATTTTTGTTGATAGTAAGTTCAAAAGAACAGCATTTATTTGAATTTGCCAAAATTTGAATTTGAACAATGCATTGTGTTTAAAGCAATGCCACAAAATCTTTGCACGTAACATACATTCCTATTTGATTTGCTTTTGTCTTGGACATGCTCTGAGATTCACCCAGATGTTCATGAGAATTAAATGCATCAGCAGTAAGATAGAAACAGATCGAGAGGGAGACAGGGAGTGATTTCAGGAGGTCAAAGTCACGCTGACATCATCCAAGCAGAAAACGTTTCGCCTCTGGTCAGATGTCACCTGCAGCGAGAGTTTAGCGGCTCACACACACACACACACGTTCATACACATGTTTTAATGCATGAGGACAGATGTTAAACCGAGGTGACAGATGAAGCTTCTGTAGCCAAATAAGTGTGGAAGGACACACAAACACATGTTAGAGCCGTGACACACGGAGACTAAATGGTCTTCCCAGTTGCTGTCGAGCTGCATATATCCCTTCTGCTGCAGTGTGTGTGTGTGTGTGTGTGTGCATGAGCTTGACAACATCCTGATTGTTCTATTGTATGATGCTCGTCACACAAGATGTGTGAACAATCAATCTAATCAGAACTGTCGTGGCAAAAACCCACAGCTAAAAACAACAAGCGCAGGTGCAGAACCATGACGTCACTCACTCAACTTCAACAAAAGCACCGTTGTCTTCATGAAATGAGAGATGAGAGTAATTCTGCGTATCGTTCCTCTTTGGGGAATCTGGTTTCCCAGAGGGATTTTGTTTGTTTGTGACCGTCAGAAGCTCTTTGAAGTGTCACATTGTTCTTTGATTTTTCTTTGCATTAATTTGCTAATGATGAAAGAATTTTGGCTCCCTGTCCTTCCAGAACGGAGCGCGAGGGAAATGCCGTGGCCTATTTTCTGTACCGGAGGGGAAATTAAAATCCGCTTCCGCTGCCTGTAGAGTTTATTTCACATTTTAACACATTTCAGCTTTTGACTTTTAGAAGTCTTTGGGCTTTAAGGCAAGGAGACTAAAAGGCAAAAAGATTGATTTTTCATGCACTTGTCAATTTTGAAATTTTGGGCTTTCCATTCCAATACATATCTTTTAAACGTTTTTTCCTCAACTTCAGCAGCACTTACATACACCAAAACTTAGAGTTTTATTCCTCTGTATATTCTGAAAGTTTTTACTGAGGGGTTTGTCCATATATCATTCACACTGATTTATACAACTTTTTATTCCTAAAAACATGACAAAAATGCATATTTTCGAAGGTTGTAAGTTTGTTTCTCCACTTTAGCAGCACTTACATACACCAGAACTTAGGGTTTTATTCCTGTCTATATTCTGAAGGTTTTTAAAGAAGGGTTTGTTTATATATCATTCACATTGATTTATACAACATTTTATTCCTAAAAACACGACAAAAATGCATGTCTTCGAAGGTTGTGAGTTTTTTTTCTCCACTTTAGCAGCACTTACATACACCAAAACTTAGGGTTTTATTCCTCTCTATATTCTGAAGGTTTTTACTGAGGGGTTTGTTCATATATCATTCACACTGATTTGTACAACATTTTATTACTAAAAACATGGCGAAAATGGCAGCGCGTTTGTTTCTCCACTTCAGCAGCACTTACATACACCAAAACTTTTTTATTCCTCTCTATATTCTGAAGGTTTTTACTGGAGGGTTTGTTCATATGTTGTTTCCCTGATTTTATTCCTAAATAATTCTAAAAAGCATGGTGAAAATGCATTTTTCTGTCTGTCAACAGCATCTTGTCATTTAAGGAGTAATAAAAAGAGAAATCCAAAATCCCCACAGTAAAAACTTTTAACTCTAATATGTCAACAAAATGAAACAAACATTTTGAACCAATGTTTAAATTGCAAATGAATGCATGTTTTATTATATAATGCATAATTTGCATATTCAGCACTTCTGCTGGTTGTAAAAAAGTTACACAAATTAAGGCTTAAAAAAAAAAGTCTTAAAAAGAGCAGAAAGTCTTGCACTTATAAAAGCATGGCATTACATTTTGCATGCACTGCAGAAAATTATCTTCCTTAGTATTTTTGTCTTGATTTTCAGTACTCAATTCAGGGCTGCAAAATGAAGTTGCAAATGACAAATTGAACAAAATTAAGTAAGTTTATGCTTAATACAAGAACAAATATATGTCAGTGGGGAATGAAAACATATTTTCCCTTTGAAGTAAGTTTTTCTGAGTCTGTTGGAAGAGATATTTTCTTGTTTTAATCACAAATTCAGTTTTAATCAAACAACTTATCCTCTGCCAATATAGCTTCTCAGGTAAATATATCTTGATTTAAGAACCTCTAGACATTTGCACTTGAAAAGCAACAAAAGTAGGAAGGTAGTTAAGTTTTTTACTTTTTACTTAAAAAGTACTGGATATCTGTATTTTTAAACAGTTGCTAATGCAACTTAATTTTTTTCTCTGTAGACATTTACATTAAGAGAATATATTGTATTCCCTTCAGTTTACCTGGTTTTAGAAAAGGTCTTTAAATCTTTAGAAACCCTAATATTTAAACATAACATTTCAGTCTGATGGTAAATGTTAGGTAATTTTTTTTACCCTATATTCACCTGGAGTGTATGGTCTTGAGTGAAAATTTTTTCACGTTTAGCTTGTTAATAGGCGTTTTCCGTATTCACAGGTTCTTAATATTCCATTAGCGTAGATGGCAGAGTCCTCCGAAAATCCTCAAAGCGTCCGAGTTCAAAGTCGCAGTCAAATGAAGTTTCTTTAAACTCAGGGTTTCCTGATGAGATCAGCCATAGAGAAACACACGCAGGGAATTTGACATGTGGACGGTTCTCTCTGTTCAGTGTGTGTTTTCTGTAATCTGCTCTCGTACATCCAGATTGTGTGTAAATGTGCGTTTAGCGTTATCAGAACGTGAGTGAAGCTCCCTGAGGTCTGCAGCGCCTCTGTCGCTCTAAAGAACCTATTAAAACCTGTATGAAAATATTCCCAAAATCCCAGCAGGTGTTCAGAGCTCCACAGGAGAACTGCCGGAGCGAGATAACGGCATTATAAACTACAGTCATGTGATGGAGAAACGGACATTTACATGCCCGTGTAATCAGAGGTCAGTTTAATGCAGCAGTGTTACAGATGGACATTTCATGCCTAATTCCACTAGAAAATCTAACTGTACATTCCAAATTCTAATATACATTATTAGAAAAAAAAAATGTGCAAAAATTGCACATTTAGAAGTATAACATGCCTTTGTCCTGCTCCCAAGTTAGACTGTTTTAAGAAACATAATCTTATTCTTTTTTTAAAGGGGTGTTTGAGTTACTTAATGTTTTCTGGGCTGTCATATGTATTTATAATAATTTTTGTTGTTTATTTTTATATGTAGTGGATTGACAGTATATTTGTACGCTGCCGCTCAAAAGTTATCAGTAAGCATTGTAATGTTTGTAGTTAAAGAAGTTAAAGAAGTCTCTTATGCCCATCAAGGCTGCATTTATTTGATCAAAAATACAGAAAAAAACAGTAATATTCCAAAATGTTATTACAATGTAAAATTATGTTTTTTATTTTAATATACTTTAAAATATAATTTATTCCTGTGATGCAAAGCTGAATTTTTATCAGCTGTTACCCCCAGTCTTAAGTCTCACATGATCTTTCAGCAATCATTCTAATATGCTGATTCATTATTAGAATTATCAATGTTGGAAACAGTTGTGCTGCCTATTATTTTTTTGGATCCTGTGATTCTTTTTTTCAGGATTCTTTGATGAATAACAAGTTAAAAAGAACAGCATTTATTCAAAATATAAATCTTGTCTAACAACGTAAATCTATGCTATTACTCTTTACTAATTGAACAAATCCTTGGTGAATAAAAGTATTAGTTTCTTTCAAAAAAGAAAGAATAAAAATTTACTGACCACAAACTTTTGAACATTAGTGTATATTAGAAAAACTGTCCATTTTAAATAAATGCTGTTCTTTTTAACCTTTTATTGATCAAAGAATCCTAAAAAAGAATGTATCACAGGTGTATATAATATAATGCAAATATTAAGCAGCACAAATGTTTCCAACATTGATAATTCTAATAATAAATCAGCATATTCGAATGATTTCTGAAGGATCATGTGATACTGAAGACTGGAGTAACAGCTGATGAAAATTCAGCTTTGCATCAGGAATAAATTATATTTTAAAGCGTATTAAACTAAAAATCATTATTTTATATTATAATAACATTTTGCAATATTTCAGTTTTTGATCAAATAAATGCAGCCTTGATGAGCATAAGAGATTTCTTAAAAAGTATTACTATGAACCATTATATTTATAAATATTTTATATTTATAGTAATTTTAGCAGGTTTAATTTTATATAAAGTTTTAGTATTTTAGGTTTTATGTCATTTTATTAGTCTTTATATAATGTACATTTTTATTTTAGTTATTTTAGTACACAAAGTTAAACTAAATGAAAATGAGAAATGTTTCTCTGGCAAACAGTTAAAACTAAATATATACATTTTAATATATTTTTGTATTTAAATGTTAAATTGTAGTTTTAATAGGATTTTTGCACTTTGTTTCTAAGAGTGTAAATACAGAACAGACTAATCATATTAGCCATCATAATAATTAAGTATCTGTATATTTGTGAAGTATTATGGTTTCTATTCTGATTCAGATTGTGAATCCTGATTAGATCAATATATGTGTTTGTGCTGTGTGTGCGCGTGTGAGTGTTTTTCATCCACTAGATGTCAGTGTGTATCAGAGTCTCTAGTTGAATCCACAGGTTTCTGTGCTCTAGAATCTTCAACATGTTGCCACGGTGATCCAGCCCATAATACACCCCCACATCCCTCAATCCACATATTTATTGTTCCATTCACCACACACTCTATCAACACACACACTTAAGGATATACGGCAAATTAACGTTTATTGCAGCTCAGACATTTTTTTTACCAAACCAATTTTGCGGCCACTGCTTTTGGTAAACACACACTCACGCACACACAGAGGCAGGATGTTGTTGTGGATGTAGGTGGTGTTTTGTATGTAGTGCATGTTTAAAATGAGTCTAAAATAATCACAAACCCACACAGGAGGATCTCCAGAGCTCAACACTGAAAAACAACAACCAGAGACAGAGACAGAGAGAGAGAGACCTGTGCTTGTAGATGCTCTGGGGTGTTTAACTGTTGCATTGTTGTGTTTTTGCCACAAAGCGATCAGGTGTGTGTGTGTGTGTGTGTGTGTGTGTGTTGAGGGACTTGGAGGAACTCAGGCAGATGTTATTTCCATTCATTTCTCATCACAGGTTTATATGATCAAACTCCAGACAAACGTTTATTGTTGTTTTTTTTCCTCTTGGAACTGGAGAAGAATAGTCTTCATCAGTGTTGCTGAACTGGTTTCAGCTCTTCTGCTGAATAGATTGGTAACTCACTCTTATTGGTAGCTGAAAGCGTTTTACAATTAACCAAAACATTAATTAATACATGAGGAATGTTTAACTGTTCGTTAATGATCTCAGACTGAGTGTGGGCTGCTGAAACTGAGAATAAAATACAAAACATTATTTATAAAACCTACACTAGAAATTTTGGGGTCATTATGATTTCCTTTTTTTAAATAAATTAATAATTATTCATTTTTTAATATTCCAAAAGATTTCTTTTTCAAATAAATGCTGTTCCTTTGAACTTTCTATTCATCTGTGAATCCTGAAAAATAAAATGTACGATGTCATAAATGTTCCTTGAGCAGAAAATCAGCATATTAGTATAATTTCTGAAGAATCATGTGACATTGAAGACGAGTAATGATGTTAAAAATTCAGCTGCGCATCTCAGAAATAAATGACATTTTAACAGATATTCACTTAGAAAACAGCTGTTTTACATTAGAATAATATATCACTATTTTACAGTATTTTTGCTCAAATAAATAAAGTCTTGGTAAACTATTAAACATCACAGAGCATACTTTTTTGAAATTCTCATTGAACTGCATTCATATGGCATCCGATTCTGAATTCCGCATTAATGCACTAATCAGTCGTTCCTAGAAGATCTTTGATCATTATGTTGCTTGGCAACCATAAATGGCCTATAGTTTCACTAATGAGTCTGATCAGTGATCAGAGGAACTGTGTGTGTTATGATTATTATTAATAAATGCGTTTCGTTATTGCACGTTGGTGCTTCTTTTTTAATCATATTATCATCATTATTGTACTTTAATAATTAAATACTTAACCTGAGCAATGCAGTGAATCTCACGTACGCACACAGCAGATTTTTCCCATCCTCTGAACACGTTAGAGCATGCATTCACACGCTAATCCTTCATCACATGCATATTAGAGTGTGTGTGTGTGTGTATCACGCAGAGATTGAATCTTAAGGTGTGAAAAATGCAAATATAAGTGGACGGCCCCTCCAGCAGTGCATGTTAGGAGAATGACTGTGCTATTAACACTTGTTAGCTTTCTGAGTTGATTTTCATTTGATTCTGCTGGTTTCTTTGCTTCGCTGTCGCCGCCGGCGAATGAGAGCGAGAGCGATGTTTGTGAATGAATGCGGCTGAAGGGCTGCCGAGTGATGTGTGTAAATGAACTCAAACACACACACACACACACACAGGTTCTGACAGACGCGTGTCAGTGTCAGTGAGATCAATCACAGCTATCAGGACGATCAATAACTCTATCAGCAGCTGTTCACCTTCACTCTTTCATTCATCCGTCTTTTTTGCTCTTCAGTTCTTGCCTTGATTTGTAAAAAATCATGCTAAAGAAACAGATTTTCTATTTCATTTATATGTGATTTTTATAATAACTGTCGGGAAAATAAGGTCAATTAGTATTAAAAAATAATAATCATTAAAAAAATTAAGATAAATATATTAATGTTTATTGTTAAAATAAAATAAAAAAATTAAGATAAAATTACAAATTTCCATTTGTCAAATGCTTTTATCCAAACTGACAAGAAACATCACAAGAAATTTGTCATGAGAAAAATATCATTAAAATTAAATAAAAAATATTTATATATGCATTTATTCAGTAAATATTAATAACCAAAATAAGTGCAGCAAATATGAAAGAAATGGTGTAAATTGAGTAAATTAGTATTAACAAAATAAAAAAAGCATATTTTTCTATATGTATTCTGTTTATATTTCTTCTTAAATTTATTTTCATTTCTAAATGCAATACGTACAATAAATATAAAATAATGCAAATTAAGTAAATTAGTACATACAAGATAAATATTTATTAATTAGATAAAAATAATACATTTATGTTTATTCAGTTTGTTTTTTTTATTTTATTTATTTATTATGTGGATTGTATTGCCAAATCAGAGCAAAATAAGTACAATAAATGTAAAATAACTGTAGTGAAAATAAGGTAAATCATTATCATTAAAATAAAAAAAAAATTAAGATAAAATATTAATGTTTATTATTAAAATACATAAAATTAAAAATGTCAAATGCTTTTATCCAAATTGAAAAGGAACCTCACATGAAATTTGTCATGAGAAAAATATAATTAAAATTAAATAAAAAATATTTATGTGCATTTATTCAATTTATTAATATTAATAACCTAAATTGCAAAAACAGAGCAAAAGTGCAGCAAATATGAAACAACTATGGTGTAAATTGAGTAAATTAGTATTAACAAAATGAAAATAAAAAAAACACATTTTTCTATATGTATTCTGTTTATATTTTTATGTGATTTTTAATGTGCATAATGTGCAGCTCTAAAAATCTATTTTTAAAAATGTAAAACATTTAAAAATTATTTTTTAATTTTAGCAATCACCAGAATTATTAATTTTTTTTTTTTTCTCTTTTATGCCAAAAATCATTATGATATTAAGTAAAGATCATGTTCCATGAAGATATGTTGTAAATTTCCTACCGTAAATATATCAAAACTTATTTGATTAATAATATGCATTTTTAAGAACTTAATTCTGACAACTTTTAATGTGATTTTCTCAATATTTATTATTTTTTTGCACCCTCAGATTCCAGATTTTCAAATTCAAGTTGTATCTCAGACAAATATTGTCCTATCATAACAAACTATACATCAATGGAAAGATTATTTATTTATTTATTTATTTATTTTAAATTGACACTTATGGTTTTGTGGTCACTTATAATCATAAGATGATAAATCTACATCACACAAATCGACTTACGAATTGCATCTCAAACAATTTGTCATAAGAAAAACTAAAATAAACCAAAACAATATTGCATAACATAACTTTTTATTGTATTTATGTTAATATTTTCTTATTTTCTTCACATTTTTAGTGCGCATTTGTATTGCCAAAGCAGTGCAAAACAAGTACAATAAATAATAATCAATAAATAAACTATAGTGCAGGTGGAGTAAATTAGTAACTAATAATAAAACAAATAAATAAATATAATTATAATGTACATTTATTTATATTTATTCAGTTTACATTTTTATATTTTATTTACATTTTTTTATGTGCAATTAAATAAAAAAAAAAGTGCAATAAATGTAAAATAACCAGATTATCAAATATCAAAAGTTTGTGATCTGTCAGTGAGGTCAAAACAATAATCTTCTATTCCCTTTGAACACAGTTTATTTGTCTGTCCCTACTGACAGATATTTTGAAATAATTCACTTGTTTTAGGCATACGCTCACTTATACATGATCAGAAAACAAGATTATCTTAAGTAATTTTCCGCTGTCTTGATTTAATAATATTCATACTGGAAAACAAGACAGAAGTAATGAATAAGAAATCATTTTGCAGTGCAGTCTGTTGATTTCCACTTGTTGTCGCTTGTAAAATCCGTGGTGAAGCCAAATCGCTGATCTGGAGGATCTTTCTCTGTGTGTTTCTGATGTCTTCTGTGTTTTTCAGTCTGGATGAGCGGAGTCGATCTCCATCTGTCTGCGAGTCTTCTGATCTTCATTCTCTCTTCAGATGACTCTCTCTGATCAGCTTTTATTTGTTCAGTTGTGCGTCTCAAGAAGTTTAACGATAAATGCTCAGTGTCGTTTTTGCCTCCGGCTCCAGATCATCACGATTTGCTCTGCTCTAATAATTCATCACATCCAGACAATCAGAACCATCGCACACATCCTGATGAATTCATATTGAGCCCTTTTGTTCCATCATTTATCACTTGTTTCTTTCTCTCTATTCTTTTAACATTTTATTTTCATTTGTGATGTGCGTTTGTATTGCCAAAGCAGAGCAAAATAAGTGCAATAATGTAAAACAACAGTGCAAATGGAGTGAATTAGTATTAACAAAATAAAAATAATTAAAAATGATGCATTTACATTTATTTGTCATACGCATTTATTCAAATCGACTTACAAGGAAAATTTCAAGAAATTTGTCATTATAAAAATATAAAATAAATATAATATTATTCATGTTTATTTAGTTTGTTTTTTGTTATTTTTTTGTATAGATTTTATTGCCAAATCAGAGCAAAGGTACATTATTCTTTAAAGGAAAATAAGGTAAATTATTAAGTAAAAAATATAAATGTTTATTATTAAAATAGATAAAATTACGAATTTTCATTTGTCAAATGCTTTTATCCAAACTGACCAAACTGACTTTCATCCAATTGAACATCACAAGAAATTTGTCATGAGAAAAATATAATTAAAATTAAATAAAAATATATTTATATATGCATTTATTCAATTGTTAATATTAATAACCTAAATTGTCAAAACAGAGCAAAATGGTGTAAATTGAGTAAATTAGTATTAACAAAATGAAAATAAAAGAACACATTTTTCTATATGTATTCTGTTTATATTTCTTAAATTTATTTTCATTTTTTAAATGCAGTAAGTACAATAAATATTAAATAATGAAGTAAATTAGTACATACAAGATAAATATTTATTAATGAGATAAAAATAATAAATTTACGTTCATTTGTCATACACATTTATCCAAATTGACTTACAAGTAAAATTTTAATCAATTTGTCATTATAAAAATATAAAATAAATATATTATTCATGATTAGTCAGTTTATTGCCAAATCAGAGCAAAATAAGTACAATAAATGTAAAACAATTGTAGTGAAAAAAGAAAAAAATATTAAGATTTAAAAAAAATATGATACAAATATTAATGTTTATTATTAAAATAGATAAAAATTATACATTTTCATTTGTCAGATGCTTTTATCCAAATTGACAAGGAACATCACAAGAAATTTGTCATGAGAAAAATAAAATAAAAATAAAATAAAAAATATTTATATATTTATTCAGTTTATTAATATTAATATCCTAAATTGCCAAAACAGAGCAAAATTATTATTATGCAAACAATTATGGTGTAAATTGGTGTAAATAAATCTATATGTATTCTGTTTATATTTCTTAAATTTATTTTCATTTTTTAAATGCAATAAGTACAATAAATATAAAATAATGCAAATGGAGTAAATTAGTAAATACAAGATAAATATTCATTAATGAGATTAAAAATAATAAATTTCTGTTTACTTTTTGGCATACGATTTTACTCATATCGACATACAAGGCAATTTTCCATGAAAAAGAAAATGAAATAAAATACCAGTTTTTTTTTATTTAGTTTATTAATACAAATAACCTAAATAAATTATTGTTCCATGTAGTTGATGAATGTAACTTTTGGCTGTTTTGGTTGCCCAGCAACACGGCAACATTGATACAGACGTGTGTCACAGGTGCAGCTCATCCAATCAGAATTCAGAGTCGCAACAATGTTTCATAATTAGAAACGAACAATGATCAGATCAATGTCTTGTGTTGAGAGAGAGCGTCAGACAGACAGACGGACGTGTTTGAGTCCTGATCGAGCGTCCAATCCGTCTCCATGACACTCCTCACTGACCAGCCATGGTTACTTAGCAACAACCACACGCAAAGATTGGCGCCTGTGTTTCTTGTGATTATGAATCAGTGAGTTCTCGTGGAGGAGATGGACGTCCTCAAGCATCTTTTCCATGTCAGAGTCACCGTGAGCTTCTCCTTCCTGTTGATGTTTCTCTGTTAGCTTGATCTGAGTTTTTGCTTCAGTTGAAGACGGAAATCATCAGTAACATGCAGTCCAGCACATTCAGTTTCTCAACAAACTCAGCTTCACAAAGCCTTGTTTAAAAGTTTGAAATTGACTTCGAAAAGCATGAGGTTCAACGATTTTAGATTTTATAAAATATTATTACATGTTCTATAACATTACCTAAATGTTTACGCACGTTGTGAACATGTTTTAATGCGCTGCTAACATGAATTAGCTTGTCATTACCATGTTTTAACACTCTGTTAAAATGTTTTAGCATGTTGCTACCGTGCTTTTAGCTGTTTACATGTTCTAGCATGTTGCCAGGATGATTTAACATGTTGTTAGCAACATTCAAAATAATTGCTAACGTTTTAACATGCTGCTAACATGAATTACATGTTTTAACATGTTAGCATGATTTTCATGTTACCATGTTTTAAGATGTTGTTAGCATGTTCTAGTATGTTGCTAGCATTATTTATCATGTTGCTAACATGATTTACAATGTTGTTAGAATTATTTAACATGTTAGCAACATGCTATATAATGCTAACATGCTTTAACATGCTGCTAACATGAATTAACGTGTTGCTGCCATGTTGTAGCTTGTCGCCACCATGCTTGAACAGTTTGCTAACATGTTTTAGCATGTTAGCATGATTTTCATGTTGTTACCATGTTTTAAGATGTTGTTAACATATTCTAACATGTTGCTAGCATTATTAGCATGTTGCTAACATGATTTACCATGTTGGTAGGATGATTTAACATGTTGTTAGCAACATTCAAAATAATGCTAACATGTTTTAACATCCTGCCAACATGAATTAGCATGTTGCTGCCATGGTTTAGCTTGTCTCCACCATGTTTTAACACTTTACTAACATGTTTTAACATGTTAACATGATTTTCATCTTACCATGTTTTAAGATGTTGTTAGCATGTTATAGTATGTTGCTAACATTATTTAGCATGTTGCTAACATGATTTACCATGTTGGTAGGATGATTTAACATGTTGTTAGCAACATTAAAATTAATGCTAGCATGTTTTAACATGCTGTTAACATGAATTAGCATGTTGTTGCCATGTTTTAACACTTTGTTAATGTTTTACCATGTTGCTAGCATGATTTAACACATTGCTACCATGTTTTAGCTTGTCACCACCATGTTTTAACACTTTGTTAACATGCTTTAGCATGTTATCATTATTTTCATGTTGCTACCATGTTTTAAGATGTTGTTAAGAAGTTCTAATATATTGCTAGCATTATTTAGCATGTTGCTAACATGATTTACATGTTGCTAGCAACATTCTAAATAATCCTAATATGTTTTAACATGCTGCTAACATGAATTAGCATGTTGCTAGGATGTTTTAACATGTTGCTAATGTTTTTACTTTTTGCTTGCATTGTTTAACATGTTGCTAGTATAATTTGACACATTGCTAATTTAACATTTACCATTTTGATGTTTGATGTTGTTTACATTTTACTAGCATGACTAGCACGTTAATAGATTGGGTTAGCATGTTGTTAGCATTATTTACACATTGTTAGCAAAAATTAGCATGTTGTTAACATTATTAAGCATGACTTTGCTAGCATTATTTGACATTGTTAGCATTTTGTTAGCATGAGTTAGCATGCTACTAGCATTACAAGCACATTGATAGCATATATTAGCATATTGCTAGCATGATTAACATTGCATGTTTCTAGCATGATTTTACGTGTTGCTAGCATGACTAGCACATACAAGGTTGAATTAGCATTTTGTTAGTATTTTTGTACGTTAACATTTTTTAGCATGATTTGACATTGTTAGCATGAGTTAGCATGAGAACACATTGATAACATATGTTAGCATGTTGCTAGCATTATTAACATTGTTTGCATGTTTCTAGCATGATTTAAAACATGTCGTTAACATGTTTTAACACATTGCTAGCATTTTACTTGCATGACTAGCACATTAATAGATTAATTGAACATGTCGTTAGCATTATTTACACATTGTTAGCAAGAATTAGCATATTGTTAACATTATTAAGCATTATTATTTTGTTAGCATTTTAGTACATTAACATTTTTTTAGCATGATTTGACATTGTTAACATTTTGTTAGCATGAGAAGCACATTGATAGCATATATTAGCATGTTGCTACCATGATTAACATATTGTTTGCATGTTTCTAGCATGATTTTACGTATTGCTAGCATGGCTAGCACATACAAGGTTGAATTAGCATTTTGTTAGCAAGTTGGTACATGTTAGCATTTTTAGCATGATTTAATATTAACTTTTTTTAGCATGAGTTAGCATGCTACTAGCATGACTAGCACATACAAGGTTGAATTAGCATTTTGCTAGCAGGTTGGTACATGTTAGCATTTTTAGCATGATTTGACATTGTTGGCTTTTTGTTAGCTGAGTTGATGAGTTAGCATGCTACTAGCATGACAAGCGCATTGATAGCATATATTAGCAGGTTGCTAGAATGATTAACATATTGTTTGCCTGTTTCTAGCATGGTTTAACATGTTGCTAGCATGACTAGCACATTGCCAACATGAATTAGCATGTTGGTACATGTTGTTAGCATTTTTCTAGCATGATTTGACATTGTTGCAGTTCATCATCCTCAGTTTGTAAACAAACAGTAACAAGATCAGACCGTTACCCACCTCGATTTACACACTTTGCTCCAATCGCACATTTCTACTGCAGAATTAGCGACGTTAACAATTAAACACAAACATGATTTTGTGTGGTTTTGAATACGGTACAGTGATTTATTCTGCTCTGACCCGCGTCTGTCCTCTGACGCTCTGAACCGCTGCGATCCGGGTTTGATTAACGCCGAACAGTTTGGAAACAGTGGGATTTTTCCAGTAAAGAGAAAATGAGGGAATGTTTGGCCTCTCGCAGTGTGAAAATCTTCCACAGAGCCGCTTGTGTTCTGCGTTTCGCTCGCGGCTCTGAGACAGAACTGCAGGAAATCTCACGTTTCGTTGGGGTTTCTGACGCTCAACACCTGTCTGGAGTTTGATGCCTGTGATTTCGCTCACTAGCATATAATAAATGTAGCCAATTATAGACAAGAATTGTTTTTTTCTATGAGTGATTATGTGTGTGTGTGTGCGTATCCGCATTGTTCCAAACAATATTCTCACACTGTCGGTGTTTTCCTGGACCGTCTGAAGGGGTGAAGAGTTCAAACTCCGAGGCGTGTGTGTGCCTATTTCCGGGTTATGATGTTTCCATGGAGATGATTGACAGGGTCAGGGTGGCACCTTCGGCATCCCATAATTCCAGCCCACCTGCCTCTCTCACTCTCATGTGTGTCTTTCCTGTGTCGCCCGCTCTTTACCAACAGTGAACGTCCTGCAGGAAACACACGGTGTGTGTGTGACTGTGTGTGTGTGTAAAGATGAGCCATTTCCTTTCTAGTCTCCAGGTCACCATAAATGCTTCCTCACACTCTCTCTCACACACACACACACACACACACACACACACTGAAGGATCGTCATAGCCTGTGAGTGCAGTCAAGTGTGTGTTTGCTGGTCCGTCATCCTCTCTGTTATGTCGCAGTAAGTTTGTTTTTCACTCTTTCAGATTTCATCTAGTTTTGTTAAGCAACATCAAGATTTTAGGATACACCGGGGCAAGTTGTCACACGGAGAAGTTAACCCATTCAGTTTTGAGTGATAAATACTAGTTTACTCTTAGCACTGGTTTTGTATGTCAGTTTTGTTATTTGCAAAATAAATATGTGAGGATTCTGTTCTTCAAACTAAATGTGCAATATTATTATTAGTTTTGTTTTTATTCATTTTCCGATGCAAGTTGTTCATGTGTTTCATATATTGTATTCAATGTAACCGATTACTTAGAATGTCTAAGTAGTGTTTTATTAACACTTATTTTGCTGTAAAGTCGATTAATAGGGGTTTTCCATTACCAATATAATGAGATAACATCAAGGAACTGTAGTTTGATCGTTGCTGTTGTTAAGTCTTGAAGGTTCATGTTTATGCACCCCACCCTGAGTAAGCATTACAGTAAACAGTGTGACAACTAGCCCCTGTCTTCTCTGCATGTATAAAGAAGGAAGGAAAGGAAACGGTATTCTCCTAATTTTTAAAACGTAAAATTTCACTTCTTTCAGTGCATTTACAACCATCATACAAAAAGAAGTCTAAAATAGTTTTAGAGGAAGGACAGCGTGTCACACCACAGGCATTTTATATCTAGGTGATGTGTGTGTGAAACTAATATATTGAATAAAGTGAAACTTCTTGAACACCCAACTAGCGAGTCGGACCGCACTAGTTCAAAAGGCTCATAAATCGTGTTTCGTCATAAGTCTCATAAAGATTCTCATAAGGCTCATAAATCGTGTGTGTGTGTGTGTGTGTGTGTGTGTTTGGCTCAGTTGTTTGAAAAACGTAGACGTTTGTTTCTTTCTGCCTTGTTCTTGTGTTCCTCTTGCTTGTTCTTTGTGAAATATCAAAAGATCACAAAGATCAAAAATCATCTTTCCTAGCAAACACTGCACAATAACATTCAACATGTGAACTTCAGTTATAAACTGGCATTTATCAATTGTTTTTACAGAATTATTCTAAATGAATGTTAATTTATTATAAATACTAAAATATTATAAATGTTTAAACTGTATTATGTATGTAGAAATGAATTATAATCATAATAATAGTTTAATTAACAATATTGCGTGTAAATTCCCAGTGCATGATTGAGCTGGTTACTGTGCATTCAATATATAGTATTTATACATATAATCAATGAGTATAAATCAGTAGTTTTATATAGCACTTGTGTTTTTCATTCAGTTACTCCAATTGCAATGCTTCATGCACTGAAGAATAAAATAGTGTAGAAATAATTTTCATTCAGAAATTGCTAGTACACTTCACAGAAAAATTATTTGAATTGGAAAAAATTTGAATTTTAAATACATAAAAACATACATAATAAAAAATATTTTATTTGATATATTTATCTTTTTTAACCAGTCCATCTTGTACATTTTTTCAACTGCTTGAAATATGTGCTTCAAATGAGAGTCTGCAATGTTGTGATTCCCCTCTGAGCTTCAAGGCTTCGAATTACATTCTCCTCGTTGTGGAATTCTGAGATCCCGATGGAGATCACAAATGGAGAAATACTTCCAGAAGCAACAGTTGCTGTAGTGGATGACTCTCTTCATATAACAGGATCCTCAGCAGCACAGAGCAGGCAGATATTACTAAAGTTTACACAATTTTCAGCTATGTAACTTAGATCCATGACAGCAAAGTTGCTCGGCATTGGAGAATGTTTGATACAAGTTATTATCAGTTCATTATAATTTTAATAATAACTAATTCTAATGAAATTAATGACATTTGAATATAGTTATTTATGGACAAATCATCAACTTTGGTCAACTTTGGACGAAAGCTCAGGCATCTTCAGCAATGTGTTGTGTCCAAAATGTAGCCTGAAATAAGTGTAATTTAACTAGTTTGTAAGATCAGTGAAATTGTCAGAATAACCTAGGAATTCTATAGGTTAACATTCCTGTGCAAAACAAACAAATATTATGTATATATTGTGAAAATAATATGTAGATATGATTTAAAATGTGTCGTTTTTAATTTCTCAGAAATCATTGCTGCAAGTGTAAAATCCTTTAACCTAGAATGTTTGCATCAAGCAATTTAAAATTTAGTTTATAATAAATTAGGGCACAACACTGCAAAAAGTGATTTTTTTTTTTTAGTATAAATATGTAAATATTCTTAAATCAAGATGCATTTACTTAAGCAAAATGACTTAAGATATTATGTCTTGTTTTTTAAAAAATATCTCTTTTCACTACAAACAAGACAAAATATCTACCAGTGGGTTTTTGAAACAAGATTTGATATCTAAAGTAATATTTGCTTCTCAGATAAATGCATCTTGATTTAAGAATGTTGAAATAGCAAGCAAGAAAAACTTTTTTTTTTGGGCAGTGAATGAAGAACGTTTTTGAGGTAAAAGGACCACTGGGTCTCTCAGATCTCAAACAAAACATGAGAGTTCAAGTGTGTGACTCAGTTTTAATGGATTTTCAATTTTGTAACCTCCAGAAAACTTCACATGAACTCCATGGCACTTCATTTCACGCTGTACAGCATTGTTTAAAGTGTGTTTGTGTTGATGAACCTCCTCAGGGCTATCACAATGTCTTCATCCAGTCCAAACAGATGGCCTGTGTGTGTGTGTGTTTGTGCATGCATGTGTTTGTGTGTCTGTGAATCTGTGGGTGTATGTGAATGCTACCTCTGTGTGTGTGTTTGTGCATGCATGCGTGTGTCTGTGTGAGTGTGTTTGTGTTTGTGCATGCATTTGTGTATGCGTGTGTGTGTGTGTGTGTGTGTGTGAGAGAGAGAGAGTGTATGTTTGTGCATGCATACGTCTGTGTGAGTGTGTTTGTGCATGCATGCATTTGTGTGTGTATGCATGCATGTGTGTGTTTGTGCTTGTGCATGCATGATTCCTGTGTGTGTGTTTGTGCATGCATGCATTTGTGTATGCGTGTGTTTATGCATGCATTTGTGTTTGTTTGTGCATGCATCTGTTTCTGTGTTTGTGCTTGCATGCATGCATTTGTGTGTGTGTGTGTGTGAGAGAGAGTGTGTTTGTGCATGCATGCATATGCAAATGTGTGTGTGTGTTTATTTTTGAGGCCACCCAGTTGGTAAAATTCCCATTTCTGTCTTAGTGTGCACAAAATGTGTCTTTATTTGCTTACATGCGTGTTTGTGCATGCATACGTGTGCATGCGTGTGTGTGTTCCTGAGGGTAATGCACTATTGTAATTACTGGTTACTGTTCCTTTTCTCTGAACTCACAGTCTTGATTAAACTCAGTGTTAAGCAAAACTGCTCTGCCGGTCTGATCAGGTAGCGACATGAATGTGTGTGTGTGTGTGTTATTCTCTTGAGTGCTGTAAGCCTGTAAAGATGGATCATTGTTAAAGATTGATCTATATGCCGTCTGATTTGATGGCGCTCAATGGTTTCACACACACACATATGCATTTTACCCAGTATCTTTCTGACAGGTATTGGCAGATCATAAATGCATATGATTTTAGATGGCGTTTTTTAAGTGTTAGAATAATTAGTGCTGGTGGGTTTTACGTATCTGAGCGAGCCGGTCGTAATGAAATTGAACCCCACAGGGAATCATTGATTGTGTCTGTTTCACTAATATACTGGGACTGTTTTAGCCTCAGTGTGTCGGTCAAATAGAAACTGCTTTGCAAAAATATTATGGTGATTTTAAGGAATACTTCACATAAAAAAATGAAAAAAAGAAGTGTTTTTTAAACCCTGTATGACTTTTTCCTCTGTAGAACAATTAGACCTGGAATGTAACACTTTAAAAATTTGAATTTTCAAAAATTTGAATTTTAAAACATTTGAATTTTCAAAAATTTGAATTTTCAAAAGCTGAAACACACTCTAATAATCTGTTTTATTTACAAAAAAATAAATTATTTTGTATATTTATTTATTTTTTTCACCAGTGTGGGACAGCTTGTACAAAACAAAAAAAACAATTCTGTCATGTTTTTTAAACCCTGTGACTTTTTTCTCTGTAGAACAAAGGAGACTAAATGAGCATATATACAATTTACATGCAAGTCCTTTTTTAAAAAGGCTAATTTTTCTTTGGCAAATTCTTATTAAAAATTATTAATTATTTTTCTTTGGCAAATTATTTGCTTAAAACAATAATAAAATTTATATTAATTAAGAAAATGATTTTTTTAGTCATACATTTCACTGCAAAACAAGTTTCTAAGTTTATATATCTATATATATATTAATGTGGGTTTATATACAACAGTATATATATATATATATATATTAATGTGGCTTTAGATGATGACAGTGTTTTTACTGCTGGATGAGTAATTTCTTTCTGCTGTTATGAAGCCAGTGAATCTGTCTGCTGGAATGAATGCTGGAGCTGCAGTCTCCTTAAGTCTCCTCAGAGATCAATAAACACCGTGTGCTAAAATGAGCACTAAAACACACCAGAAAATCATCTGATGAGACGCACTCATGAGCTTCGTGATGTCAGAACACGAGAGCGATCTGTGAGCATGTTCATCGAACACTTTCTTCGTGTCGCGTTAAGGTTACGGAGCAATTCTTCATCAGATTCAGTGTTTTGTTCCTTGTAATTGTAGCTTGTTTATAGGGACCTTTGATCAATACTCGAGTGTGTGTGTGTGACCATTTTCTCTGATTCATGCCAGATAAAAGTCAGAAAGATGAACAGGAGAAAATGTACAAAGCCCTTTCATCTCATTCATCTCTGAGAACATATTAAAGCCCTGAATGTTCCTCATGCACATGTGTGGCACAACAGTGATCCACTCAGAGTTTTTCCTCTTGCTTCTTATTCTTTATTCAAAAATGGTTCACTATTAAATGAACTCATGCTTTCTATATGAACAATTTAATTTTGTAAATCATTTCAGACTCGGATCTTAATCATAATGAGTGATCATATCACACTCTCAAGCAGCATTGTTTGTAAAAATATACATCTTTAACTATTAAGAAACTATAGTTGCTTTTTAAAAAATAAATAAATAAACTTAATGCCTGTTTAAAAAATTAAAAACAAATATTAATAATAATAATAATAATATTTTAAATAATAATTAATTTTTTAAAAATATTTTGACAATGGTGTCATCATTAAATCTTATTTATATACTTAGTTTCTTATTAAATTACTGTAAAAAAACAAAACAAAAAACAAAGCAAAAAAAAAAAAAAAAAAAACCTATTCAATCATAATGTAGGTTTCAGTGACAAATGTGACCCTGGACCACAAAACCAGTCATAAGGGTACATTTTTTTTTGAAATTGAGATTTATAGATTATATCTGAAAGCTGAATAAATAAGCTTTATTCTTTATTCCATTGATGTGTGGTTTGTTATGATAGGACAATATTGGGCTGAGATACAACTATTGAAAATCTGGAATCTGAGTGTGCAAAAAAATCTAAATATTAAGAAAATCACCTTCAAATTTGTCCAAATGAAAATCCTAGCAATGCATATTACTAATCAAAAAAAAAATGTTTTAGGAGGTTTTTATATATTTACGGTAGAAAATGTACAAAATGTCTTCATGGAACGTGATCTTTACCTAATATCCTAATGATTTTTGACATAAAAGAAAGTTTGATCATTTTGCCCCATTCAATGTATATGGTTTTGTGGTCCAGGGTCACATATTCCTAATCAGTATTTTTGTAAATATCTTCAACTATAAAGAAAAAATAGTTGTATTTTTAAAAATAAATACTTAAACCTCATGCCTTTTTAAATAAATAAATACACATTTTAAATATTAAATGTTTAAGTCTTCTTTAGATAGTTGCTTATTAAATTATTGTAAAAAATAATTGACAACTGACAAATTTGAATGTGAAACCAGAAATGATTAAACCTTAAATGCTGTTTAAATATAGTTGTTTATAGACAAATCATCAAAGCTTGTTTTCAGCATGGTGTTGTGTCAGTTATGAGTGTAATTTGACTGGCTTGTAAAATTAATAAAATAACCTGGGAATTACGTGCATTTCACTATAGGTCTGAATTCAGTTGCAAGCAGTGAAAGCTGCACTTATTAACTTCGAAATGTAATTGAGTTAAAGTAAAACTATTTAGTAATAATATACTTTCTTAATAAATATTGTGTAAATTGCTTAGAACAACATCCCTGCACAAAACAAGTGTTGTTTATTGTTTTTAATTTCTCTGTAATTACAGCAAAGTGTAATGGAAAAAAGCTTTCTGGTTAATTCATTAAAGTTGTAACACCAACATTTCTATGTATTTTGTTACAATGTTACACATATACATTTGTTAGTTATTACATTGTTACATTGTAATTACATTGTAATTTGTTACACTGTTACACATATACAATGTATCCATGTACATTTGTTACACACACACACACACACACACACACACACACACAAACACTGCTAGTCAAAAGTTTGGGATCAGTACGATTTTTAATGGTTTTTAAAAACGTTTCTTATGCTCATCAAGGCTGTGTTAATTTGATCAAAAAATGTAATATTGTAAAATATTATTACAATGTAAAACAGTGTCTTTCTATATTAATATACATTTAAATTTAATTTGTATCTGTAATTAAAGTTTAATTATTAGAATCATTACTTTTATAATACTTTTATTCACCAAGGATGTGGTAAATTAATAAAAAAGCGATAGCATAAATTTACATTCTTAGACAAGATTTATATTTTGAATAAATGCTGTTCTTTTTAACTTGTTATTCATCAAAGAATCCTGAAAAAAAGAATCACAGGTTCCAAAAAAATATTTGTCAGCACAACTGTTTTCAACACTGATCATTCTAATCATTAATCAGCATATTAGAATGGATCTGAAGGATCATGTGACACTGGAGTAACAGCTGATGAAAATTCAGCTTTGCGTCACAGAAATAAATTATATGTTAAAGTATATTCAAATAAAAACCATTCTTTTATATTGTAATAACATTTTGCAATATTACAGTTTTTTTCTGTATTTTTGAACAAATAAATGCAGCCTTGATGAGCATAAGACCCTTCCTTAAAAACATTAAAAGTCTTACTAATCCAAACTTTTGAGCAGTAGTGTGTATATATATATATATATATAATAAACTAAGAGAGACATGGAGGGTTTTAGGACCCTGATGAGAATCAGAATCAGAAGCTTCACCAGTCAATAGAGTGAGAGAGAGAGAGAGAGAGAGAGCAAGCGAGGGAGGACAGAAGAGCGGCTGTGTTGTGCGTGTGCTGTCAGTGTGTTCCCCACTGAGGGCTCGAGCGCACACCTCCGTGAGACACGACACGAGAGCGTGTGTGTGAGTGTGAGCGAGTGTGCCGAGCTGTGACACATAGGAGGGAATGACATGAACGCTCATGAGAGGAAGCGAGGAAGAGACCTGTAAGCACTTGCTGCTACTGCATGTTTACACACACACACACACACACACACACACACGGGACAGGAGACGGTGAAAGTGAAGCTTCAGAAGTGTGTGAGAGAGACAGATAGTTTCATCTAGAGTTGGACGGATGGACACTGCAGCACATTCTGACGCTTGTGGTTTGTCTTTCAGACGAGGACAGCAAGTGTTCCTGAGAGCCGACGACACACCTGCCGCTGTCCTGCACTCCTTACAGGTAACAACACCTGTCTGTCTTTCTATCGCTCTGTCTGTCATTCAGTCATGCTTTATATGTGACCCTGCAACTCAAAACCAGTCTTAAGTATCACTTGCATATTAGTAGCAGTAGCCAACAATACACTGTATGGGTCAAAATGATCAATTTTTCTTTTATGCCAAAATTCATTAGGATATTAGGATCATGTTCCATCAAGATTTATTGTACATTTCCTACCGTAAATATATCAAAACTTAATTTTTGATTAGTAATATGCATTGCTAAGAACTTCATTTGGAGGTGATTTTCTCAATTCTTAGTTAATAAGTGCATTATGACTGAAAATGCTGTTTTTTTTATCAATAAACAAAAATATATATATTTTGTACAATAACTTGACAAGCAACTAAGGAAAGGAAATTAAATGATGTCACCATTGTCAGAAGACTTAACCATTATTCAAAAATGATATTTATTTATTTAAAAAGCATTACGTTTATGTAGTTACATTTAAAAATGCAACTATTTTTATTTTTTTTTTTTTTTTGCAAAAACTGAGAATATCTAATATTTATATATAGATATTTGTAGCAATAGCCAACAATACATTGCATGGGTCAAAATGATCGATTTGTCTTTTATGCGTTAAAATCGTTAGGATATTAAAACCATGTTCCATGAAAATATTTGTAAATATATCAAAACTTCATTTTTGGATTAGCAATATGCATTGCTAAGAACTTCATTTGAACAACTTTAAAGGTGATTTTCTCAATATTTAGATTTTTTTGCACTGTCAGATTTGAGATTTTCAAACAGTTGTATCTCTGACTGGTTTTGTCGATCTATCTGAATGCGTCCGTTTCACATGTACGTCTCACACATTTGTGCTTAATTTCAAGGTTGTTTTCTTCCTTTAGAGGAAAGACTTGAGGAATAATAGTCAGAAAACAGATAAATGATTTACAGAGGAAATCATAAGCGTGTGTTTGTGTGTATGAGTGTATGACCTCACCGCCGCTTGATTCATATCAACACACTTTCCGATGTTATCTCATAAGCACACGTAGACAAACACCAACGTCACACAGAATGTGTTGAAATGAGTCTGTGTGTGTGTTGTAGGCGTGTACAAGAGGGAAAACCAGTTTAGGCAGCACTGGTATTCAGCCAATCAGCTTAAATGACAGTGTAACCTGTAGAACGCAAACACACACACACACACACTCGCTCTCAGCCTGGTTTCCGTTCCTCGTGCGGTTTATGAGGTAAATCCTTCAAATCATCAAATAACTCCAAAGAATCCCTTATATGGACTCTGAGGGAGAGAGAGACAGATACTGAAGATCCCTCTGTGTGTGTTTATGTGTGTGAATGACTTTTCTTTCAATCTCTGATGCGTTTGTTAACTTTCACTTTCCTTTAAGTTAACAATAGAACATTTATTCACCATTTTTCACGTCAGTCTACAGTAATGCAAAAAATTACTATTTCTATGTATAAATGAACAGATAAAGCTGTGTAAACCAGTGTGTACGTGTAGACGGTGTAAGTGTGTGTTTCTCTATCTCTGAATGAGATCGCAGCTGATGCGTGCTCGTGTTTTAAACGCGTGCGTCGTCTCGTACGAAACTCCCGTTCGGTCTCAATGGAGCAAACAGACGCCGGCATGAATAAATGATGCTGATGTTTTCGGGTCAGACGGCAGCGGTCAAACACATAAGGCGTTTCTTCATTACACCTAAACGCTCTCTGTCTGTCTGATTGTGTGTGTCAAAGAGGCTCGTTTGCATGAACAGAACAGGGTGGTGATTTTATCACTCCAGAGAAAGAGGAGATGACAGGAGGACGACAGGGTGAAGGACAAAGAGACAGAGATAGAGAGAGAGGGATAAATAGATCATGAACGAACACAGGGAAGATCAGAAAGGTGACTTTTACAAGATTAGATAGTGTGATACTGAGAGACAGATACAATATAGGTTATGGACAGAGAGAGACAGAGAGCCATAGACAAGCATTTTGTACTTTTATATATGAAGGATGCATTAACTTAATCAAAAGTGACAGTAGAAACAGTTTATAATGTTACAAATGATTTCTATTTCAAATAAATGCTGTTCTTTTGTACTTTCTATTCATCTGTGAATCCTGAAAAATAAAATGCATGACAGTTTCCACAAAAATATTGGGAGGCACAACTGTTTTTAACATTGATAATTAAAAAATACTTTAAAAAAATAGTTAAATATTATTAGAATTTAAAATAGCTGCTTTCTATGTTAATATCTGTTAAAATGTAATTTATTCCATTGATCATGTCAATGATCATGTATTTTTTAATTAAAAAAATACAGTAAAAATACTGAAATATTTTTACAATTTAAAACAGCTTTTTCTATGTGCATATCTGTTAAACTGTAATTTATTTCTGTGATCGCAGCTGAATTTTCAGCATCATTACTCCAGTCTTCAGTGTCACATGATCCTTCAGAAATCATTCTGATATGCTGATTTGCTGCTCAACACACATTTCTGATTATTAGCAATGTTGATATGGAAACTGAGACATTACCATTCAAAAATTTGCTATAAATGAGAAAAAAATGAATAAATTAATGTTTTTATTCATCATTGATGCATTAAATTGATCAAAAGTGACAGTAAAGACATTTATGATGTTACAGTTGATTTCTATTTCAAATAAATGCTGTTCTTCTGAACTGCAAAAAATCCTGAAAAATAAAATGTATGACAGTTTCCATAAAAATACTGGGCAGCACAACTGTTTTCAACATTGCAAAAATACAGTAAAAATAGTAAAATATTATTATAATTGAAAAAAACCTGTTGTCTATGTGAATTTCTGTTCAAATGTAGTTTATTCCATTGATCATGTCAGGTCAAATTGATTTGTACAGCTTATTTCACAACACACATTGTTTAAAAGCAGCAGAATCATGATGACTTCATGATTTTTGTTGCATTTAACAAATTAGAGCTGGATGAGAACACTATGTTTTGAGACCATATAAGCAATCAAGCAGTTGAGATTTGCAATTCTCACTCACTTAATGTGAGTGAGAAATACTCTTCTGTTCACCAAGGCTGTATTTTATTTATTTTTTTAAATAAAAAATACAGTAAAAATAGTGACATAGTTTTACCATGTAAAACAGTTGTTTTATATGTGAATATCTGTTAAACTCTAATTTATTTTTGTAATCAAAGCTGAATTTTCAGCATCATTTTCAGAAAAATAAAATGTATGACAGTTTCCACAAAAATATTGGGCAGCACAACTGTTTTCAACATGAACCATAAAAAATACAGTAAAAATATTAAAATATTATTATAATCTAAAATGGCTGTTTTCTATGTGAATATCTGTTAAAATGTAATTGATTTTTGTATAGTCCTTTTCATCACTTAATGTGAGTGAGAAATTCTCTTCTGCTCACCAAGGCTGTTTTTATTTTTTTTTTTAAATAAAAAAATACAGTAAATATAGTGAAATATTTTTACAATTTAAAACAAATGTTTTTTATGTGAACATCTGCTAAAATGTAATTTATTTCTGTTGTGCTGCACAATATTTTTGTGGAAACCATCATAAATTTAATTTTTCAGGATTCACAGATAAAGTTCAAAAGAACAGCATTTGTTTGGAATATTAATCGTTTGCAACATTATAAATGTCTTTACTGTCACTTTTGATCAATTGAATGCATCAATGATTAATAAAAATATGCATTTATTTCTTTTTTTTTATTTATAGCACATTTTTGAATGGTAATGTATCAGTTTCCACAAAAATATCAACACTGCTAATAATCATAAATGTTTCACGAGCAGCAAATCAGCATATTAGAATGATTTCTGAAGGATCATGTGACACTGAAGACTGGAGTAATGATGCTGAAAATTCAGCTGCACATCACAGAAATAAATTACAGTTTAACAGATATTCACTTATAACAGCTGTTTTGCATTAGAATAATATTTAACAATTTTTACAGTATTTTTGATCAAATAAATTCAGCTTTGCTGAGCAGAAGAGACTCAAAAACCAAAAAAAGTCTTAGTGTATTAAATATATTTAATGTTTTCTTTATGCTATTGCACATATATAAAGACGTAGTTAATATATACGAGTTGTAACAGAGCAATCTTTCCTCTCAGGAGGGTGTTTGGGTTTGTTGCGTCCGGTGTCACATGTGACTCGCTGTGTGTCTCACCCTGAAGCTCCAGACAATAAGAGAGGTTAATCTACTGTCAGACACACACACACACACGCACAGAGCGCAGATGTGCTGCATTTGCATCTTAACAGAGACAGAAAGTGAGAATGAGATGAGAACTGCTGCTGTCAGCCGTCCGTGTGTGTGTGTGTGTGTGTGACAGCTGCGTTTAAGAAGGCGTCCACAGAGCGCACTCAGGTCTCTTTTCGTTTGGTCTCTCGTCCTTCACTCTGCTTCAGTGGTTGGCGGCAGGTCTCTCTCTCTCTCTCTCTCTCTGCATCACGCTGTTCTTCTCGTTTAACAGCGCTGAGTGTGTATCAGAGCGCCAGAGAAACCAATGCAGCGGCACGTTCAGCTCAGAGACACACACCGCGATGCAGTACAGGTACGACACACATAAACACACAAACACACACACACTCACCTGCTTCAGTAGTTTTACTCGTGGTGTGTGTCTCTGATCATACGTATGCCATTTGTTCGTCATGTTTCCATGTCTGTAGATCAGAAGCTCATCGTCTCTCTAATTAACTCATTAACAAATTAGATCTGGCTCCGCCCACTGTCACTGCCCTCTCGCTGATGGCCAATTAACTCCATTGATTATACGGATCACGTCAGAGCTGAACTCTGAAGGTCTTTTGTTAATAATGAATAGATTTATATTTAAATGAGAGTTTACATCACGACTGACCTTCATCGCTATTCATCTGCGTCTGTTTCGCTCCTCGTCTGATGTCTTAGAGATTGTGCAATGCCAACAAATGCACACACAGCAAAACGTCACTCATTCGTTCAGTGATCAATACACTGATTCAGTCTGTGTGTGTGTGTGTGTCAGTCACTGCATTGATCACGTCAGGTCAAATTGATTTGTGTGGCTCTTTGCACAACACACGTTGTTTTAAAGCGGCAAAATCATGATGACTACTTGTTGCATTAGCAAATTAGAGCTGGATGACAACACTTTATGTTTTGAGACTATATAAACATCAAGCAGGTGAGATTTGCAATGTGTGCATTGGTTTTAGGTGAGTGAGAAATTTTCTCCTGCTCATCAAAGCTGCATTTATTTGACCAAAAATACAGTAAAAATAGTGAGATATTATTAAAGGAGAAGTCCACTTTCAGAACAACAATTTACAAATAATTTACTCGACCCCTTGTCATCCAAGATGTTCATGTCTTTCTGTCTTCAGTCGTGAAGAAATTATGTTTTTTGAGGAAAACATTTCAGGATTTTTCTCCATATAATGGACTTCATTCGTGTCCCGAACTTCCAAAATGTAGTTTAAATGCAGCTTCAAAAGGCTCTAAGGATGAAGGGTCTTATCTAGCAAAACGATCAGTCATTGTTTTTGGAAAAAAACAATTTGTATGCTTTTTAAGCACAAAAGCTTGTGTAGCACAGGCTCTGGGATGCGTGTCCACGTACTATTGAATCACATCGAAACGTCATGCGGAACGACAGACCCAGTGTTTACAAAGCGAACGCACAAGGAAAGTGCAAGTACGTCAAACGCTGTTTACAAACAAAAAGCTACAACGATGTCGGACGATTCTGAAATTGTAGGAGAAAATAAGATGGAGTTTTTCGTCATACTCTCCCTTTTTGAGCCGGAGTACACAGACGATGAACTTACACGTGATTCGTAGTAGTGATGGGAAGTTCGGATCATTTCACCGACTCTGACCTTTGAGTCTCGTTCAGCAAAATGAACGAATCTTTTTTCGAGTCATTTTGTTCATTTTAGCAAACTCAGCATCTTGTGGCAGCCCCATACGACTCGAAAAACCCAAAGACTCGAAACAGGTGAACTAATTCCAGTACAGAACCTAATAGGAGGTTGCGCATGCGCGACTGAATGAATCACTCCCATGAGACGACTTATTCTTCCCGAGTCACATTAAAGATTCGTTCAAAATGAACGAATCTTTCAAGAACGACCTGTGGATGTGCATCCCAGAGCCTGTGCTACACAAGCTTTTGTGCTTAAAAAGTATACAAATGTTTTATTTTTTTAAAAACAATGGCTGATCGGGACACGAATGAAGTCCATTATATGGAGAAAAATCCTGAAATGCTTTCCTCAAAAAACGTAATTTTTTTATGACTAAAGACATGAACAAATATGAACAAGGGGGGGGGTACATTATTTGTGAATTGTTGTTCTGGAAGTGACTTCTCCTTTAAGTTGGCTTGAGAAAACAAACTTACTGATCTACTCTGTAAGGTCGTTTTTCTACTTGTGAGCTGAAACTTAGTATCTCCTCCTAGAGCATTAAAGCTACAACCACCGAACTCAGGTCTTGGGACTGGTCTGAAGTTAGTTGCTCTATCTTTTCTAACTGATCCGGCTTATGGTTTTCACAAACCAGAAAAAAACATCAAAACCACCTAAAATCCCATAGACTTTCATTGAGGGCGTGAAAACTTTTATACAAAGAGACCTGCGGTGCATCTAAGCTGTTTATTGCTATAGCAAAGCTTAACAACTCCTTACTTAAAAACAGCTAAAAGGCTGTCCCAGCCTGGTTTTAAAGTGGTTTTGACCACTTTTTAGCCGGTCAGGCTGGTCTTAGCTGGCCAAGCTGGGAGACCTGCTAAAACACCAGTGAAGGTTAAACCAGCTATTTTCAGCTTAAACCAACCAAGACAACCAGCCTAAACTGGTTTTCACTGGTTTTAGCTAGTTTAAACATGTAAAACATGCCAGCAACATGCTAATCATGCTAGCAACATGCTATTAATATGCTAATCATGTTAAGAAACATGCTAGTAACTTCCTAATCATCCTAGTAGCATGCTACTAACATGCTAGGAACATGCTAATCATGCTAGCAATATGCTAGTAACTTGCTCATCACACTAGCAAAATGCTAAGAACTTGCTAATCATGCTAACAACTGCTAGTAACTTGCTAATCATCCTAGTAACATGCTAGTAAGATGCTAATCATGCTAGCAACATGTTAGTAACTTGCTAATCATGCTAGTAACATATTAATTATGCTACTAACTTGCTAATCGTGCTAGCAACATGCTAGTAACTTGCTAATCATGCTAACAACTGCTAGTAACTTGTTAATCATCCTAGTAACATGTTACTAACATGCTAGTAAGATGCTAATCATGCTAGCAACATGCTAGTAACTTGCTAATCAAGCTAGAAACATGCTAGAAACAAGTTATAAACATGCTAATCATGCTAGCAGCATACTAGCAACATGGTAATCATGCTAGTAACATATTAATCATGCTACTAACTTGTTAATCGTGCAAGCAACATGCTAGTAACTGGCTAATCATGCTAGCAACATACTAGTAACATGCTAATCATGCTAGTAACATACTAATGCTACTAACTTGCTAATCATGTTACATGTTAGCAAACTGGCTAATTATGCTAGCAACATGTTAATAATTTGCTAATCATGTTAACAATATCTTAGTAAAACGTTAATCATGCTAGAAACATGCTAGGAACATGCTAATCATGCTAATAGCATGCTAGCAACAAACTAGTGACATGCTAATCATGCAAGAAACATGCTAGAAACATGTTAATCGGTCTAGCAACATGCTAGTAACACGCTAATCATGTTAGAAACATGCTAAGAACATGTTAATCATGCTAGAAACATGTTAGAAATCTGTTAGCAACATGCTAATCATGCTAGAAATGTGTTATCAACATGCTAATCAGGCTATAAACATGCTAATAACTTGCTAATCATGCTAACAACATGCTAGTAACTTGGTAATCATGCTAGAATCATGCTGTTAACTTGCTAATCATGCTAAAAACATGCTTATCATGCTAACAACATTGTAATCAGCCTGTAAATGCAAGCAACAAGCCATTCATGCTAAAACATGCTAACAACGTTAAATCATGTAAGCAATGTGTTAAATCATGATAGCCGCATCAACTTTCATATTTTCACAACTGTTTTAAACTTTAAAGCCAACTCTAAGTTTGTTTACAAACTTTACTCACCTAGTTATAATTTCAAAAGTGAATATCTGTTAAACTGTAATTTGTTTCTGTGATGCGCAGCTGAATTTTCAGCATCATTACTCCAGTCTTCAGTGTCACATGATCCTTCAGAAATCATTCTAATATGCTGATTTGCTGCTCAACAAACATTTATGATTATTAGCAATGTTGAAAACAGTTTCCACAAAAATATTGTGCAGCACAACTGTTTTCAACATTGCTAATAATCAGAAATGATTTCTAAAGGCTCATGTGACACTGAAGACTGGAGTAATGATGCTGAAAATTCAGCTTTGTTGAGTGGTATTACAACACAAACACAGACTGAGAATCAGCCGTAAATCAGAGTAATTTGCATATTAGATGAGCGTGAGGACCGGATGAGCAGGTGGAGCAGGTGATTCTTCATCTTTGTTTTTTCTTTGTTTTTTGTCCATCTGTGAGGAGCAGGAGGACTTTAATGACCCAGAAACAGCAGCCGTAATGATGAATTGATACACACACACACACACACTGAAAGACACACATAATAGGTGATTTATGTTGTAAGTGAGTGTGTGTGTCAGGGGTCTTTCCACTGTTATTCTGATCACAAAACACATTATACAGACAGAGAGAGAAGCATGAGAAAATGAAATGCTGCGAAGGAGCAGATGATGTGGAAAATGTTCTTCATCATCACCTTTTGCTCCTGTTTTTCATCATATTATTCCTGCTGGCTCCGTCTCGGACCTTCATATCCTCTACGGTTTCATCTGTGTCTCTCACGGGATGTAATTACTTGTTATTCTTTCTCTGGCTGTTGATAAAGCGCAGTATCGGCACGCTCTGTTGCTCTTTGTGCGTCTGCGGTGCTCGATCTGAACGTCCTTCAGCCTGCAGCAGGTACGGGTGAAGCAGTGTGTGTGTGTGTGTGTGTGTGTGTGTGTGCGCGTTCAGCCCTGTTGCATTTATATCTGCATATCGATTCCTTCATCACCTCTCAGCCGTGGTACAATTACTGTAATGCAGCCTGTGATGGCTTATTGCTTCATCAACCGTATGCATTGCTTTAATTATACATTTAATTGTTTAATTGTTGCAGAAAGCCTGTCCTGATGCTGCTTTTAAATCTCTGCTGCATCTGCACAGCAGGAACAAAACAACTTGCTTTTTCAGTATTTTTGTCTTCTTTCGTAAAATACTGAACACTTGAGAAACAAAATTGTAACTTGTTTATATTTATTTATTAGTGTTGTCAATTATTATTTATTAGTATTGATTAATTGCAATTAATTGCATCCAGAATAAATTTTTGTTTACATAATGTGTATACAATGTATTTTTATTGTGTGTATAAAAATACACACATATTCGTATTTACATGTATATATTTCTATTCATATAAATCTTTTTTTAAAACCTATGCATAACATTTTTTCCAGATTTATATACATGCATGTGTGTATTTTTATATATATATATATAAATACATAATAAATATATATTAATGCATTAATTAATTGATTAATCCAGAATACGTTTTGTGTTTACTTAATATGTGTATACTGTATATATTTATTATGTGTAAATACACTTACTTACAGTTTATATTTTGAAAATGTTTACATGTATTTAAATGTATATATTTATATTCATATAAATAGTTTTAATACATAAACATAACAATTTTTATTAAATATAATAATAATAATAATAATAATAATAATAATAATATATGTTAACTGTTATTTTGGATCCAGTTAATTGTATATATAAATACACTAATATATATAAATGTAATAATAAAATACAAATATTTGATTATAAATAAATAATATATGTGTGTGTGTGTGTGTGTATAT
>JAHKKF010522935.1:7539-38220 GCA_019740295.1 Labeo calbasu
AAAATCGCCTTTAAAATTGTCCAAATTAAGTTCTTTGCAATGCATATTACTAATCAAAAATTAAGTTTTGATATATTTACAGTAGGAAATTTACAAAATATCTCCATGGAACATGATCTTTACTTAATTTCCTAATGATTTTTGGCATAAAAGAAAAATGTGTAATTTTGACCCATACAATGGATTTTTGGCTGTTACTACAAATATACTCCAGCGACTTAAGACTGGTTTTGTGGTCCAGGGTCACAATTAAGAAACATAAACCTTTGTGTAAAACCAGAGGTTATCAATGTAAGCATGTGTTTTTGAAAGAAATTCATAATTTTATTCAGCAAGGATGCATTAAATTGATCAAAAGCACCCATATAGACATAATGTTACAAAAAAAGTCTGTTTTATATAAATGCTGTGGCACACGTTTTAATGTAACGTTGTGTTTCTTATTTCCCAGCTTTATCTCAGATGGGCTACAATCTGAGTCCTCAGTTTATTCAGGAGCTGGTGAATCGTTATTCTGTGCGCGGTGGGAATGGGGTTCTCCAGTTGGACCGCTTCATTCAGGTGTGCACGCAGCTTCAGAGCATGACCCAGGCATTCCGCGAGAAAGATACCGCCATGACAGGCAATGTGAGGATGAATTACGAAGACTTCCTTTCATGTGCCATTACCAGACTGATGTAAAGAGCTGCATCAGTAATTCAGAAGATAATCTGACTCTGAATGTACAGCATGACATCTTGCTCTCTCAACAGTGCCTTTCACCGCAGCTTACCCTGAGTTTACCACATTTATCGACAAACTGTGTTCATTAAGCATTGCCAGAGCTAGCCAATTAAAACACTTCGCAAGAGACTACCATTGTGATATGGTCTGTAATGCAGTTATTAAAAACAAAACTATTGCCAAAACTTTTAGTTGTACATGTGAAAAAAAATAACATTAGCTATGCAACAAGCACTATTGCTTATTAGTGGGAGTATGTCATAGAAGTATGAATACTTTTGATTTACTTTTTATTATAATGAACATTTCTGTACTTTTTGAATATTAGTAGAAATGCCTGATTATGAATGCTTGAAATGCAAATTTATTTAGCTTTCCCTACCCAAAGAAATTGCGTTATGCTTTTTGTATGATGATATTTATGCTCTCCTAACCCACCGCCATTGATATTTTTCTGCTGCTACTTTGCTTACAATTAAACAGTTTAATTAAAATAATTATTTTTGTTGTATTTGTTCAGTTTGAATTATTTTCTCATGTATTTGTAATTTTTCCTTTTTTGTTTAACTTTAAAATAAAATTTTTCATTTTAAAAATTTGGTCTGAACTGAGTATACCATTTGTATTATATATTTATATATACACTGAACTGAACTGTACTGTATTTTACAAATTTGTGTTATTATTATTACTACAGTTTTTTTAAGGTGGCTAGGACACATTACACAATACTTTGATCACTTTTTCAAAACTCTTTACACAGCAAGCACAACATCAGTCTATGTAGACTAAACTGTTAATCATTTATCATTGCTTTGGCATGAAAAGCATTCATTGACAACGTCTGTTACATGAATTACATGAATTATTTTATCACTTTGATACAAACACCACCAAAACCTTATGTACTATACAAACCAATTAGCATGTTTTCAAAACTGTTGAGCTTGTTCAACACCTAGCACAGTACAAAAATGAATGACAGAAATTTGCAACATTTCTACAGAAACGTAAAAAAATCAAATACTATCAAGGCAGTTGCATGTAGCAGGACATTTTCACAATTGTTAGTCTTTCACTTTCATATAAAAGGGGAAAACTTAGGAATGATTTTGTACTGTAATGTAAACATGGACCATGTAACACTGCAGTGAATTGCAAACAGTGGAGAGTATGATTCTTGATTTGTAAAGAAGTTTTAACAAAAGAAGATTTTGTATAATGCTACCTGTTGTTAGTGTTTTTACAGGGTTGCCAACTCACACGCTTTCAGGCACTGTCTCACGCTCTCACTCTGCCCATGTAAATCTCATGCCAAATTAGCAACCCTACTTGCGATTTTAAACAAAGTCAGCTTTCAAATGTTGTAAGTTTAAATACTAAATTCAAACGATAAATATCGTTTTGGCGTAAAATGTAGCGCTTTTAACGCCAGAGCCATTGTAAAACAGAGCTGCGACGAGCTTTGATCTCGCCGGCGTCGCCACCACGTGGTCACCTGATTCACGGAGCTCCGCAAACAAACCAGCGTTGACTGTATATTTGAATGTGTTTAAGTAGAATAGAGAAGACGGCTTCAATATAGATGTATTTACAGCATTTTTGGTGAGCATTACAGCATGTTATGCATTGATTTTTATGTCGATGACATTTACAGTATAATTTTATTCTGGAGTGTGATGGAGAGGCAACCCTTACGAACTATTAAACATGGTTTTATTATAAATAATAAAAAAAAAACATGGTTACTATAGTTAAACCATGGTAACCACAAATTAACCATGGTCTTGCTACACCAACCATAGTTTAACCGTGGTATTTGTAGTAAAACTATGGTTATACAAATGGTAATCAATGCACCAAAAAACATGGTTTCTACACTTTTACTATAATAAAACCATAGTTAATTTTCGTAAGGGTTACCCTCAGGTATTGCTTACTTATAATTTGACCATGCATGTTCTATATTTAGTTCAATAATATTTATTTAATATTTTAAGGAGATCATTTAGTACTAAATACTATTTGTCCAATAATAATGGTCCATTAATGACTTAAAAAAAAAAATATATATATATATATATATATAAGGACCAAGGTTAAACAGAGAAAATGATTTTAAATTCCAGTGCAAAGAAGCTAATTAGAATAATTTTGTGGTCAAAAAAAAAAAAAAAAAAAAAAACACACAAAAAAAACATTTTTATTTGTAATGCCATGGTTTACCCACTAGGTACCTGTATGGCTCTTTACTAAATATACATGTATCTAAAATATTGCAGGTCATACCTGCTTGCTTTTAAGTTTTTCATTTGAATAAATATTTAGATATGATTAAACACTATATTTTTAAATGTGAAATTTAAAAAGTTAACAACTTGCATCCTTTTTTAATGATAAAACAATGAATGCTAGCAAATACTGAATTTAAACCAAGTTTAAAATGGTGCTAAAAAGGCATTCAGCTGCATTTTTATCCCCGTATATGTACAGTATATACACATATAAATACATATGGAATCGAGATTGTCACCCCTCCCCCCAACCCAACCCAACCCAACCCAACCCACCACTCCAAAACAAACAAACAAACAAAAAATCTCACTCCAGGCTGAACTTGGTTTTTAGGTTGTTGTGTTTTTAGGTTGTTGTGTTATGAGTAATAAAGTGTGTTTGTTTGGTGAAAACCTTTGCTAGTGTTATGGAAGAATGACTTAATTTGAGACATTAATGAAGTGTTTTGGTAGTTCACATTCATTTTGAATGTGAAATGAACTGCTGTGTCAAGTTGAAAGATGTTTAAGAGTTTTTAAAAAGTGACTTTAGTTTTGAGAAATGAGTCCTAGCGATTATAAATAACAAAAAAAAGAAAAGAAAAAAATGTATTATTATTATTATTATTATTATTATTAATTATTCAAAAATGAGCTGTAAGTTGATTTGTATGTTCAATGTATGTTTCAACATTGGTCACTGGGTGTCAGTATTGCTTTAACAGGACATCCTGTGTAAAACTTTCTTTTTCCCCCTGAACGAATGAGAATCAAAATACGTCATTCTGACGTACAAAAATAGCCAATCAGATAGTTGCTTACAGTGACGCAAGGAGGCAGGAAGTTGAATCGCCTAGAGATAGAGGTACGTACAGTCATGAGATTTTATAAACGGACGCGCGAATGATTTAGTGAATGTTTGAAATGTTACGCATTAAATCGTCAGCGGGTTTCACATTGTGTTTTTAGGAACACATATAAGTAAAAATATGCTGTATTAACGTTTTTTTATTGCGCCATTCAACACCTCATGCGTTGACACCGGTACCCTTGTAACAGTTACTGTCTTTAATGCTTAACATGTGTTACATAAACACGTAATTGGACACGTTAACATAAGGGCTCTCTCATTTCATTCATTCTGCCCTATACAAACAGTATTTTAATACATATTGTATCTTTGACTTTTGAAAGGTCTCTCTCTGTTTATATGCAATCCTTTAATTTCTCCCTGGTTAACAGGGTTATAATAATAAGGCTGCATTGTCACCTTGCCAAAGTTAAATAACCTTCTAGAACTTGGACTGACTTTTTCAGGTTTATGCAACCATGTGGCCAGTGATCTGGACTGCAATGCGCACTTATGCGCCCTATGTGACCTTCCCAGTGGCCTTTGTGGTGGGAGCTGTTGGATACCACCTTGAGTGGTTTATCCGGGGTACTCCTAATGCCCCGGGAGAAGAGAGGGGCATTGCAGAGCTTCGGGAGGATAGGAAATTAGAAGAACTGACCGGTCAGGACAGCACACAGGTCCTCAGCCTGAAGGACAAACTGGAATTCACACCGAGGGCAGTGCTGGAAAGAAACCGACCGGAGAAGAGCTAAGTTTTATTAAATGTCGTGACGTCCTGCAAGATTATCATATCATGATGTGCAACTTCTCAAACTTTGGGCTCATTTGTAACACTCAACGGCTCCAGGGACGGGAACTTTATCGGAAAACTTTTGTGGGATTTCATGTCCATTCCTATGTCACTTCATTCAGCCACCCCAATTACATGGAGTCTTGCTGTAATATGTTCCAGGCCTGCTGATGGAGCTTGACTGCTGAGAGAATTTTTTACAACTTTCATTCTTTGAGACTTCTTAATATTCATCTTCTGCCCTTAGGCATGCAGACACATGACTATATTGCACAAGTCCTAAATTGGAAAGATTTAATAAGTTTTCCATTCGTGCTCCCTGTCATATGCTTATGAGACTAAAGCTCAAAGAAAGACCACCTTTGTTAAGTTTTGGGTCTGTGTGAATAAAAGTGCATCTTTGCCAGGCAACACTTGAGTGGGACTAGAAAATCTTTGAGATGTTTTAACTTCGAGTGGCTGATTCAGAACACTCAGAAATTCATACAGGCTCTGTCATTGTGGGCCTTTGTTAATTAGTAATAATGAACACAGTGAATTGTGAGGAATGAAAGCCAAGTTTTGCCTCTGTATTCTTTTCAGTTCATATAAGAACTCTGCACACTATTTGAATATGTGGACCGGAAAGTTTGGCCGGTATTTCGAACCAATTATCGGTGGTTTTGAGTCCATTTACATGTTCAGTACAGTGAACTCATACTGTTGCAGAGATCATTACCCATGTAGTGCTTGTTATGGTCAAAATGTCAGTGATATTTGCACAGCTAACTTTTGTGCTGAAATGTGTGGGAGGCTGCCTTGTGTTCATATAATAAATTTAAAGACACAGTTTAATTTTGCCACTGTTTGTCAGATTTTCTTTCTAGCTAGTGTGAATTTTGCACATTGCACAACAACCATACAGAAATCATAAGTACGGCTGGGTGTCAAAAGGTGTAGAACATTAGTACTTAACTTGTAGAATTATTTTTTTTCATGGGTTGGGCTGCACTGGTCCACTGCCGTTCAAAAGTTTGGGGTCAGTAAGGGTTTTTTTAATGTTTTTTTTAAAGACGACTTTTCTGCCTGTTAAGGCTGTATTTATTTGATTAAAAATACAGAAAAAACAGTAATACTGTGAAATATTATTGCAATTTAAAATAGTGGTTTTCTATTTTAATATAGTTTAAAATAGAATTTATTCCTGTGATGCAAAGCTGAATTTTTAGCATCATTACTCCAGTCTTCAGTTTCACATGTTCCTTCAGAAATCATTCTAATATGCTGATTTATTATCAATGTTGGAAACAGTTGTGCTGCTTTGTTTATTTATTTATTTTATTTTATTTTATTTTTTATTTTTTTGGATCCCGATACTTATTTCAGGATTCTTTGATGAATAAAATGATAAAAAGAACAGCATTTGTTTAAAATAGGAATATTTTGTGTTCAGTAATTTTTTTTCTTTCTTTCTTTGTTTGAAAGAAATTATTACTTTTATTCAGCAAGGATGTGTTCAATTGATAAAAAGTGATAGTAAAGACTTATATTGTTAGAAAAAAAACTATTCTGGATAAATGCTGTTCAAGTACTTTGAAAACAAAAAAAAGTATGACAGAAAAATAAATAAATAAAAATAAACAGCAAAAACTGTTTTAATTAATTTATTATTGTTAATTTTATTATTAATTAGTTAACACTTTGAAAGAATAGTTTTTTCTCTTTTCTTTAAAAAAAAAGTTAAAGTAAATACAGTAACAATGTAAGTTTTAAAATATTTTAAAATATGATGTTATTTACCATCAGTTTTTTCACCATTGAAATAGCCACAGAAACTGGCAATTGCTGCATTTTATTTTCAAACAGTTCTCCCTGTTATTCAGGAAAAAAAAAAAAAACCACACTTTTAGTAGGACCGATTTCATGGAACAGATGTGTGGTGTGTTTTCTATGCTGCACATTAGTTTTCTATCAGCACGCAGCTTGATTAATGGAAACCAGAAGAGCAAGACTTCACAAATCCCCAGAGTGTACTTAATAGAAGTAACCCTAACATTTTCCAGCATAAGTTGCGCTTCACTGCTGCCAACAAGCTAGTGAAACTTTATGAGTGCTGATCTAGATTTACATCAGCAAAGTGCATAAACGCTGATACCAGGCACCGTCGGCTTGTCTGCCCAAAACAGTTTTCTATAAAAGGTTATATCTGATGCAATATTTTAGTTGAACTCGAATGGCTTCAAGTTGACCCTAAAACATTTACATCACCGTAAACTCAATGTCAGTTTTGTCCCACATTTAAAGGACAAGTCCACTTCCAGAACAACAATTTACAAATAATTTACTCACCCCCTTGTCATCCAAGATGTTCATGTCTTTCTGTCTTCAGTCGTAAAGAAATTATGGTTTTTGAGGAAACATTTTAGGATTTTTCTGCATATAATGGACTTCACTGGTGCCCTGACTTTGAACTTCCAAAAATGCAGTTTAAATGCAGCTTTAAAGGGCTCTAAACGATCCCAGCTGAGGAAGAAGGGTCTTATCTAGCATAACGATCGGTCATTGCTTTTGAAAAATTTGTATAATTTTTAAGCACAAAAGCTTGTGTAGCACAGGCACTGTGATGCGCGTTCTTGAACAATTCGTTCGATTCTTTCAGTTTTCCGATTCTTTCGGTTTTTCGAGTCGTTCAGTCATCTTATGGGGCTGTCACGTGATGATGATTTTGCTAAAATTAACAAAATGGCTCTCAAAAAGATTTGTTTATTTTGCTGAATGAGACTCAAAGGTCAGAGTCTGTAAAATTATCCAAACTTCCCATCACAACTACAAATCACGTCTTCGAACCATCGTCTGTGTACTCCGGCTCAAAAAGGTAGAGTATGACGAAAAACTCCATGTTATTTTCTCCTACAACTTCAGAATCGTCCGACATCGTTGTACCTTTTTGTTTGTAAACCGCGTTTGACTTGCACTTTCTTAGTCTTTGCGCGTTCGCTTTGTAAACACTGGGTCTGTAGCTCCACCTATGTTCTGCGTGACCTTCCGACGGGATTCAGTGTGAACGCGCATCACAGAGCCTGTGCTACAAGAAAGTATACAAATTTTTATTTTTCGAAATAAATGACCGATCGTTTCGCTAGATAAAACCCTTCTTCCTCGGCTGGGATCGTTTAGAGCCCTTTGAAGCTGCATTTAAACTACATTTTGGAAGTTCAAAATCGGGGCACCAATGAAGTCCATTATATGGAGAAAAATCCTGAAGTGTTTTCCTCAAAAAAGGATAATTTCTTCACGACTGAAGACAGAAAGACATGAACATCTTGGATGACAAGGGGTTAGTAAATTATTTGTGAATTGTTGTTCTGGAAGTGGACTTCTCCTTTAACAAATTCTGCGTGTGTTATTGTCTGTGCTGATATTAGGGAAAATGTTTCTATTGTCACTTTAAATAAGTGGTTTTCAACCTTTTTGACAAAGTCTCCACAACAATATTCACAGGCCCCAATTTTCCTGATGTTTGTAATTAATATTTTGAAAAAATATTATCTATCTATCTATCTATCTATCTATCTATCTGTCTATCTGTCTATCCATCTATGTGCATTTGAAATTGCATTTGAAACAGGCTCTCTGAAGTTAATTCTTTTTTGTTTATGTTTGGCTTACGACAATGTCATGCCTACATGTGGGTCAGATGACGGGCTGTATTTTTACGGGTACTCCTGTTCCCGTACATCCAGTAGTTGTGTGAGAGAGGATGTGTTGTCTGGATTGTTTGTGCTCAACCAGGTAGGAGACCGTGGGTTTGGTGCTGGAAAGGTGCTAGTATGTCCCAGAGGACAAACAGCCCTATTGTTCCTGAGTGATAGGAAGAAGGAACGACGCCTGCCGGCCTCTCTCGGCCCTTCAGTCAGGATGTGTACAGCCTCTCTGCACAATTACAGCATAATTATTCACTGTAGATTCCCATCAGTGACAGAAACAATGGAGAGACACTCAAAATCCTCCCCTTTCCCATGGGCTCAACTGTTCAGTTCCCACAACCAGTTACTTATGTCCCCCTTTGAACCTTTATAGATAGTTTGAAAACTGACTTCCATTTCCTTCTGTATGGCCCCCTAGGGTCTTATCAATACCCCATTGTCCAATTCCAGATAATTTTGCTGTACGGTTACACTGTGAGAGTTGAAAATGGCGTCCTGACACACACACACACACACACACACACACACAAACTGTTTTTCACCAGTTTCATTATTACTACTTTACGCTTGAAACCTGAGTCATGGTTTATAGTCAGGATGCTATTTTAACAATGATTCATCTCTATCTTGTATTACTGTTTACTATCTGATCCAATCCTTATCTAGATTAAGCAGCAATGTACTGTGACTCATCTGTTGCTCTTTGTGAGATGAGTTGTTCATATGATGACATAACAGGTAAAAAATGAAAATCTCATAGACCTGCACTGAATGACCCGATCCATACTGTACAGAATATTGTAGAGACTGGTGGTGGGCTGCTTAAAATACCCTGGCAACCATATAGCAATGCACTAAAACCCATCAAAAACACCTTGGTTATTATATAGCAACAATCTGGCAACATGTTGTGTATGGGCAAGCACTATTCATATTGTACAGAAACCTCTTTTATTGTAAAATACATTCATTTAGTATTGTCCTTGTGCATAATTCACAGTTTAAAGAGCTGATGACATCCTGGAACTGCTGCAGGTGGGATTTCACCCAGAACAATGTAACAATGCCCACCGCTGGTCCATTGTGAGGCTGAACAAGCCTGAACAGCCAATGCCTGGAGTGACCAATGGAAAAATCAGGAAGCAGATACAAGACTGTTTCCTCCAGGTTGTCTAAATTAAGAATTGAGATAACCATGAGTGCTTCTGACCACCTGACAGCTAGACATTTGTTTTATAAACCAACACACTTCCATTTTAATGGTTGTGATTTAACATAAATGCTGTAGCACTCTTAGACATTTCCACAAAGAAAAAAGCCATACAGGTTGAAATGACGTGAAGAAATAGTGTCAGAGTTTTAACTTTTAAGTGAACCTTTAATTAATCTGCAATCTTACCGTGTTTTTAGGGACTCTACCATTCAAAAGTGTGGGGTTAGTTTGATTTTTAGAACTTTTATTTTATTTTATGCATTAAATAGGTTATTTCTCAGAAATTTCTCAGGATTGCATTATATAAACTCAAAATTATGAGAAAAAAACTCCAAATTGCGAGATTCAAAATTGCAGTACTGAGAAATAAAGTCAGAATTGCGATGAAGCCTATAAACTTGCAATTTATATCTGACTTTATAACTCAAAATTGTGAGATATAAACTTGTAGTTCTGAGAAAATAGTCTTTTTTTTCCCCTCAGGATTGGATTTCATAACTCGGAATTAAGAGAGTTTAATCTCACAATTCTGAGAAAAAAGTCAGATTTGAGAAAGACAAAGCAAGATATAAACTCGTAATTGTGGGGAAAAAAGTGAAAATTGCAAGATGAAAAAGAATAGCAAAAAAAAAAAAAATCTGAATTGAGATAAACTCAAAATTTCGGGGTATATAATTGTAATTGTGCGGAAAAGAGTCAGATTTGCGAGAAAAAAAAATCTGAATTGTGAGACAAACTCGTAACTGCTGGGGGGAAAAATCAGAATTGTGAGAAAAAAAGTCAAAATTGTAAGGTATAAACTTGCAACTGCAGGGGAAAAAAAATCTGAATTGTGAGATATAGATTCGTAATTGCGTAGAAAAGAGTCAGAATTGTGAGGAATTGTGAAATTGTAAGGTATAAACTTGCAGGGAAAAAAATCTGAATTGCTAGATATAAACTCAGAATTGCAGAGAAAAGAGTCAGAATTGCGAGACAAACTCGTAACTGCAGGGAAAAAGTCCAAATTGTGAGAAAGAATTGCAAGAAAAAAATCTGAATTGTGAGATATAAACTTGCAAGTGCAAGAAAAAAGTCAGAATTGCGAGATATAAACTTGTGGGGAAAAAAGTCAATCGTGAGAAAAATGACAGAATTGTGAGATATAAACTTGTAATTGTGAGTAAAAAAGTCTGAATTGTGATATAAAGTTGCAGTTCCGAGGAAAAAAAGTCAGAATTGTGAAATATAAACTCATAATTGTGAGAAAAGAAAAGTCTGAATTGCAATATTATATCCCGCAATTCTGACTTTATCCCGTAATTCTGACTTTATATTCCGAGTTTATATCTCTATATACACATGAAAAAAAATATATGTATATATGTGTGTATGTATGTACGTCAGAATTGCGAGTCCGTGTCTCTTAATTCTGACTTTATAACTCACGATTTTAAGTTTATGTCACAGAATTCTGAAAAAAAAAAATAATTGCGAGCTTTTTTTTTTTTATTTAGTGGTGCAAATGGGTTTCTGTATATAAGGGACTTCTTAGAAAAACATTTTAAAAATCTTACCTACTTCAAACCTTTAGATGGTGCTGTTATTTCTTAACATTCTACAGAAGTGCAAGCACACTGATTTGCAATGGCAGTGCGTCAACTAAACATTCTCTTTATTTAGGACTTTTCTTTACTTAGGTTTTCCCTTTGTAGATTTTTTTTTTTTGACTTCTTGTTATGGCTATGACTGAGAAGACATGGTTTTTAATCACTTCAGCTGGCAGGAAGTACATGTGACCGTTTTGCACTGCATACATTGGCATATTTGCCTGATACTGCGGCCTTCAGACCCCCTACAGAAAGAAGTTTGGCACTCAGGCTTAAGTCCCCATGGGAAGCAGGTTGACTGGCCATTCGAAGCTACCTCTCATCCAGAAAACACCCACACATGTCCAAGCCCAAGACGTACTGCAGCTTCGAAGGTACGTACTGTTCATAGAGTGCTTTTAAACCTGTTTGTTTTTCATGTCTAAGGCTGGTAAGCAGGGAAAGGGAAATGTGTTTGGAACAACAATATCAGGATGCAGGAAGCGACCCGCAAGAGTGGCAGCTCATTTTCATTGGTGCTACTCTGTGCAAATCACCTAAGGGCATGCGGGCAGGCAGTGTCCCTGCTGGATTTCACAAATAGAATGACCTTTGTGACTGTATTCAGCAAAGTAACCTCATAATAGCTTGAAGAGAGCGGGCATCCATGACTTTTAGGTTTTTTTTCATATCTAAAATGACAGACATCTGTTTGCCTGGTTAAAGCAGGTATTTGATGCATGTGTGGGCATTTTAGTGCAGCTGGCACGATTTAGCTTTTGTAGGTGGTAGGCTGAAGAAAAACAAAAGGAAACACTGCAGAACAAGGGCTTTTTTCCAACCTAAACGGCTCTATCAGATGAAGAGAGTTTGACAGCCTACCACTCACTCTCTCGTTCACTGTCTTTCTCTTTGTTTGGCAGCTGAGGGGAACTAAAGAGGTCAGTCCTCACCAGCTGTTTGCTGACCCACACATCTTGTGTAGCACCTCTAAAGCCTTGTATTGGCAAGAGATGACAGACTAACCGTTCGTGCAGGCCAGCTGCGATAGAGAGAACTATGTATTGGGCAAAGACTACAGGTTATGGTTGGCAACCCCAAAAGCACAAGACTCATTAATCTTTCATAGACTGGAGCCCAGCGGCGCAGATAACACCCTCTAATAAAAAACAATTTCCATTAGCCAGCAAAACATACCTTTTGAGTGGAAAAAAAAATCATTTTTTCTTTTTTTTTCTTATTTTCATTGTATTGTTTAGATTTGACCCTTTCCGTAAGAAACTGTCCCACCTTGTAATTTACCCATCATTCCCTTTTCCTGCAACAGATAAGTGCTTATCATTGTTGAGACGGCTCAAAATTGCTAAAAATTACTTTTGTGGAATGTCCTGTACTCATGGCCAGACAGGAAAGTAAAGGCCTTGATGAAATCAGAAGGCTATCTACTCTGGAAAATTTTGAAATGGTTTAAAACAACCGACACACAACATTAGTGTGAGGCAAATGTCCTACGTAGAACAGTAGCGCTCAGTGAGCTACTGGCACTGAGCTACGCTATTCTACCACAACACAACTCGGAAAATAAAATACTGATACGATGACCACAGCCACTGAAAGAGCTTATATGCCTGTGGATATAAACGTAGGCTTAAACCAAATGCTGTACCATCGATTTTCACCACAAAGAGTCTAAACGCACCCAGATATCGAGTGAAATCCGTGCCGAGAAACTCCTTCAGTGGCCGCGGTGTTATGACAGGAGTCGGCATGTTTACATCATTTGTAAGCATGTTTACAAGCATTTGTAATTTCCAAGTTGTGTATTCTGAGTTGTGTTGTGGTAAAAATAGCGTAGTTCATTGCCAGGAGCTCATTAAATGTGCAACCGTTCTATGTAACCAAAATATTTATATAACGCTGTGGATTTTTTTAAATAACGCAAGTCTTTAATGGGTTTTATAGTACATATTTCAGTAAGAGATATAATTTACATCATGTTAAGTCATACAAGTCTTAATACCCAGGGTTCCCTTTAAAGTAGCCCAATTCTGCAGGAAATCCACAGACTTGGCAACACTACACATGACCTTGGTGTTTGTCAGAAAACAGTAGGTAATTCAGCTGGGGATTTTTACGTGGGTGGTGGGAGAAAAACACAGACATTCTAGATACGGACAGCAATAAAATCACCAACTAACTCCTTAAAACCACCGACTAACTCCTGTAAATGTTAAAAATGACTTATGTCCTCATGTAAAACAATTACCGTCCGAATTGGGCTGTAGTTACATATTTAGAGTTTTGCAAAAATGTAGATTTGTTTTTCCAATAAACTTGTCCAATTGGCTATTTAGGTGTATTCACAGCATGTTTAAATTACAACTTGTAAAAAATGTTCATATCCTTGTAGTACTTATAATTAGGCTACAACTTGTAAAGCTGAAATTTTCTAAAAGTGTTGACTTGTATCACCTTACTGATGCAACATCACACTCAAAATGGTGGCTACTTTAGCTAATAAATGCAGTTATTTTATGATACTTCTGTTTAATAGTTACTATAGTTTACTGATAATCTTAACAATCAAGGATAATATGAAAATAAACAAAAGACCAGTGTCAGCGAGTTTCAACGTCCAAAATGCAGCTTTAATGCCTCTTCAAAGGGCTCTAAATGATCCCAGCCAAAGAATAAGGGAATATATAGCGAAACGATCGGTCATTTTCTAAAAACCTCTTTCTTTTAACCTCAAATGCTCGTCTTGACGAGTTCTGTGATGCGCGTACATACTCTGTGTAATCCAGGTCAAGAGAGTTAGGGTAGGTCAAAAAACTCCCATCTCATTTTCTCCTCCATCTTCGAAATCATCCTACATCGCTGTTACCTTTTTTTGTAAAGGCTGTTTAACCTTCTTTGCATTTTCATGTTGTAAACACTGGGTCAGTACTTCTGCAGTGATGTAGGACAATTTTAAAGTTGGGGGAGAAAATGAAATGGGAGTTTTTCGGCATACCCTAAACTGTCTTGACCCCGGATTACACAGAGTTCACATGTGCGTCACAGAGCTAGACAAGATGAGCATTTGAGGTTAACAAGTATATCAGATCGTTTCGCTAGACCCTTTTCCCTTGGCTAGGATCATTCAGAGCCCTTTGAAGCTGTATTAAAGTGCATTTTGGACATTCAAACTCACAGGCACTACTCCACTATATGGAGATAATTCCTGAAATGTTTTCATACATAATTTCTTACGACTAAAGAAAAAAGGTGTGAAATTCTTGGATGAGTACATTATTTGTAAATTTTTGTTCTGGAAGTGAACTTCTCCTTTAAGAACAGTGTAACCATTTTAACTTGAACAGTAATAAAAACATGGCATGAATGCAGTATACTGTATATATCAACCTATCTAACAAAGACTTTATAATAATTTTCAGTCCAAAAATGGATGAAATAACAGAAATCTTTTAATGAAAATAAATATTAATTGAAATATAAAAATAATTCATAAATACATTTTAAATATTGTATGTACATTTGGTTGGTATAGTTTTTAGACTTTAATTTTGGTCTCAAAAACTGGACATTATGAGCTACCTCATCTGTACCATATCAATAATTTGTGACCCTGGACCACAAAACCACTCTTAAGTAGACAACAAAAGTAGTCTTTTGTAGCAATAGCCAACAATACATTGTATGGCTCAAAATAATCGATTTTTTTGTCAAAAATCATTAAGATATTAAGTAAAGATCATGTTCAATGAAGATATTTTGTAAATGTTCTACCGTAATTATGAAAATGCAATGTTTGATTAGTAATATGCATTGCTAAGAACTTCATTTTGACAGCTTTAAAGGTGATTTTCTCAGTATTTCGATTGTTTCGCACTCTCAGATGCTAGATTTTCAAACAGTTGTATCTCGACCAAATACTGTCACATCCTAACAAACCATACATCAATGGAAAGCTTATTTATTTAATGTATACACCTCAATTAAAAAAAAAAAAAAACTGACTGGTTTTGTGGTCCAGGGTCACATTTAGTTCAGCACTGGACTTAAACCCACCCTTCGCTTTGGCATTTTCAGACGTTGTGCTTGATTCTCTTCGGCTCAGTGGTTTGAGTATTTCCTGACCTTGAGCCTCTCAAAACTAATCACTACGTGAGAGGCTCCCGTATCTGGCCACAGATCACAAAAGACAGTTCATCCCAAGGCACAGCCCATTTCCCTGCCTATCTAAACAAAGGAAATGGCCCTTGAATGTACAGTAAACCACTCACAGTCATTTAGTCCTGTGCCCCTCATACATAGTGTCTCGGTTTGTCCTCAGTCTTGTGGTGTTTTTTATGAAGATTGTTTTTGTTTAAAGCAGGTTTCACATTGCTCATGCAGTTTGAATAACTAGGGAGCATGTCTTCTGCTAAAGGAGGTTCTGTTTTATTCCAGTCCAACCCTGATGCAGGGTAGCCATCATGCGCTACAGGAAGAAAGAGATGGTTTCTTTCCTCAAATGATGGAGCTTTAGCTGGTGCTGTTCTAGAAGTCGTCGCCCTAATAAGTTTATTAACATCCTCCTCGGCTTGATATCTCTTCTGTAGTCGATGTGTTACCGCTAGCTGAAGCAGATGGAAAAGCTCCACAATGTTGAGAAGAACAGACACTGCGGCAATGACCTGCGTGTATATGGTGAAGATCGTTTTCTCTGTGGGCCGTGAGACAAAACAGTCCACCGTGTGAGGACAGGGAAACCTCTCGCACTCATACTTGGCCTCGATCACAAACCCATAAAGAATCCATAGACCCACAATGAAGCTAATCTCAATGAGAACTTTTAGCACTATGCTAGTCGCATAGGCACACAGCAGTTTCCCTTTGAGCTTTGGAGCTACTGGAGCTTTGTGGTTCTTCACAGTTTCCTTCTCCTCGCTCTCTTCGTCTTCCTCCTTTATTACCTCCAACTTACACTCGTTGGTTTTTCTATGTCTTTGTCTTCTGCCCTCCTCCTCCGCCTTCTCTTCTTGACTCTGTTCATTTCTAGCCCTCAGGGCCACATAGCCAAAGTAGAAAATGGTCGGGGTTGAGACGAAGATGACTTGCAGAACGAAGAAACGGAAGTGGGAGATAGGAAAGGCCTTGTCATAGCAGACGGATTCACAGCCAGGCTGTTTGGTGTTGCAGACAAAGTCAGACTGTTCGTCGTCCCATGCAGATTCGACCGCCGTGCCAAGCACAAGCATGCGGAAGAGGAAGAGCACGGTTAGCCACACGCGCCCCACGCCAGTCGAGTACTCCTGACCTTCCTCTAGCAGGTGCTCCAGAAAACCCCAGTCAGCTCTGGACATCCTCTGCACAGGCAGAAATACAGGTTTGAGATTGTAAACCATATATAGAAACACTTGCTGATTATCCTCTAAATAGACATCAGTAAACGGCATGAGTCACTCTTAAGACCACCTCAAAGAATATTGCCTCTGATCATTCAGGTTGTCCAGATTTAATAGGGAACAGACGGAGTCTGTTTTTCATTTCTCCTGCAATTATTGAAGCAGGTTGCATCTGGCAACATACTTTTTCTGTTGAGTCATTTATAATTTTGCGTAGGCAATTTGTACATTTGTTGAGGTGAGACCATTTTATGAACAGTTGTAAAATGTACTGAAGTGACTCCAAAAGCAGTGGAGAAGTATGGTTTATTTGCTCATTTATTATTTATAATTTGCTCATTAATTATTTAGTGTAACCTAGTTCAATTTAAGCCAAGCTGTAATCGATCATTAGATACATACCCAAAAATTTAGGGTCGGTAACTAAGGTTTTTTTGTTTTGTTTTGTTTTTGAAAGAAGTCTCTTTTTAATGATTTTTAAAATGTAATTTATTCCTATGGTGGCAAAGCTGGACACTCTAGTCTTCAGTGTCACAAGATCCTTCAGAAATCATACACTAATGTGGTAATTTGGTGCTCAAGAAGCTTTCTTATTATCAATATTGAAAACAGTTGCTGTATTGTACACAGTTACTGTGTTTAGTAGTTTAATGGAGGCCGTAATACTATTTTTCAGAATTATCTTCAAAGGAAGAGTTCAAAAGAACACCATTTATTAGAAACTTAAATATTTTGTAACATTATAAATTCTTAAACAGTCACATATGATCAGCTGAATACTATATAGGGATGCACAATGTATAATTTAGTTATCAGCAAATATTAGTGTTTTAGTTTCTTTTTATGTATTGGTATTAGTCAGTTATTGGATAATTATTTATGCAGGCTCATTTACTCATTTTCTATATTTTTTTTATTAATAATACATTATATTACATTTACTTTATCTAAAACTCACTTAATCTGTTAAAAACTTGAATAAATAACCGTTAAATCTAATCTTTAGTAAATCTCAAAATGAGTATCTATTGTACATTATAATATTGTGATGCCCACTAATTTGTATTAAATGTGACTGGTTTTAGTTTTTAGAATTTAGTTTGTAATGTATAAATAAAAAGAACAGTAAATAATTGATTAATAATTAAGGAAAAACATGCTTTAATTTTAATATAACATACACTGCTGTTCAAAAGTTTGGGATCAGTACGATTTTTAATGTTTGATTTTTATTTGATTAAAAATACAGAAAAAAATGTACTATTGTGAAATATTATTGCAATTTAAAATAGTGGTTTTCTGTTTTAATATACTATAAAATAGAATTTATTCCTTTGATGCAAAGCTGAATTTTCAGCATCATTACTTCAGTCTTCAGTGTCACATGATCCTTCAAAAATTATTCTGTTATGTTGATTTATTATCAATGCTGAAAACAGTTGTGCTGCTTAATATTTTGTTGGAACCTGTGTTTTTTCAGGATTTAAATAATAAAATAATAAATAAAAGAACAGGATTTTTAAAAGAAAGTTTAAAAGAACAGCATTTATTTAACATATGTCTTTTGTGACAATATAAACTACCATTTAAAAGTTTGTGGTCAGTAAAATTAATTAATTTTTTTTTTTTTTTTAGAAAGAAACTAATAGAAATGAATGTATTCACCAAGGATATGTTAAATAGATTTAAAAAAAAAATAGCAAAGACAATCCTGTAGAAAAGAATCACAGCTTTCAAAAAAAAGACAAAAACAGCACAACTGTTTCCAGCATTGATAATAAAAGTAATAAATCAGCATATTAGAATGATTTCTTGAAGGATCATGTGACACTTAAGACTGGAGTAATGGCTGATAAAAATTCAGCTTTGCATCACGGAAATAAATTATAAGTTAAAATATATTAAAATAGAAATCCATTATTTTAAACTGTAATAATATTTGACAGTATTACTGTATTTTTCTGTATTTTTAATCAAGTAAATGAAGCCTTGATGAGCATTACGGATTCCAAACTTTTGAACAGCAGTGTATATTTTGGTGATAGTTTGAATTTTGGTGCATCTCAAGTATGTATGTATACCAGTAATCAACTTAAATGACCCTTAAAACAATGCTAGAGAGAATAGAGCATGGATGACCGATCTTGACCCCTGTGCAATGAGAGTTAGTTATCATGGACAGAGAGTTTAATAATGTGTAATCAAGCGTGTACTTCTAACGAGAAAGCCCATGGGACTCATGGCCGCAGCATTCCCTCTTGAAACGATTCACATTTGTGTAAACATCCCATCAACGCTGTTAGATAACAAACTTTTTGTATCTGTTTGCTTATTTATTTCCTGATGTCTTTTGGCTGCAGGCCTGGTTTGTTTGCATTTTTCTGACATGAACACCAGGCAGATCTGTTCTAAACTTCTAAACTTGTTCTAAGAAGTACTTTTGTGTGATGGCTAAAAAGGTTATCATAAACAGACTTAGCCAGAGGAACTGTCTGGAGCCGTTTTAGGTTGTATAATAAAGACATATGAATTCTCAGAAAGTTCAGCTCAAAGACATTTAACGCTGCCAGGAATCTGATTATCAGAATTCATCTTTATCAAGCAGCGCTAAACAGTTTTCAAAAATGTCTGTGATTTTTCTAGTACAGTTTCAAGCTTCAGTTTCTTTTTTACATTCTTGTAAACACATATGTAGTCTACAGTAGGAGGGGAGATATAGCAAAATCTACTTTTATAATCAGAGCTAAAACCATCACAAAAAGTGGAAGTATTTTCAATCCTATTTAATAAAAAGTCAATAACAAATGTTACAAACAGCAGTTCCTATATATAGCCTATATATAGGCTATATATAGCCTATATATATTTTTTTTAAAAGCCTCTTATGCTCAAAGTAAAAAAAATATATTATGAAATAGTATTGCAATTTAAATGAACAGTTTTCCATTTTTAAATACTTTAAAATATAATTTATTTCTATGATGCAAAGCTGAATTTTCATCAGCCATTACTCTAGTCCTCAGTGTCACACAATCCTTCAGAAATAAAAAACAGAAGTCTTTTCTAACAATAGAACTCTCAACTATCTTTTTTTATTAATTTAACACACCCTTGCTAAATAAAAGTACTAATTTCTTTCAAACAAAGCAAGAAAGAAAAAATTTACTGACATCGAACTTTAAACAGTAGTGTATATTACCAAAGGTTTCTATTTTAAATAAATGCTGTTCTTTTTAATATTTTTTTTTCATCAAAGAATCCTTTAAAAAGGTTCCAAAAAGAATATTGAGCAGCGAGTTTCCAGCACTATTAATAAATCAGCATATTACAATGGTTTTCTTAAGGATCACTTGACAGTAAAGACTAATGATGCTGAAAATTCAGCTTTGCATCACAGAAATAAATTCTATTTTATAGTATATTAAAACACAAAACCACTATTTTAAATTGCAATAATATTTTGCAATAGTACTGTATTTTTCTGTATTTTTAATCAAATAAACAGCCTTGATGAGCAGAAAAGTCTTTAAAAAACATTAGAAATCTTACTGATGTCAAACATTTGAACAGCAGTGCATGTCAAACATTACACAACGGAATTTTGTTGTTACTGAAATTTATTTTATCATGGCAGCGCAAGTAAAATACATTATTGAGTTAGAATTAAATATTAAGTACCTGTGCTTTCATTACGTGGTCACAGTAGACTCTAAAACACAGTTTATCATAAATGAGCGCTCTTACCTGTCAACCCTGTTTTATGTTTATCTTCTACTATCTGTGTGAGGAGATTCTGCCGCTGAGAGTTTTATAAGCCCTTGTGGTCGAAGTACAGCTGCTTAATCAGAAAAAAGAAACAAGTGAGGGAAAGGAAACTTTCCCATGCTTTATAGTGGCCCTCCCACAGGAACTCAGTGCAGGAAAAGGAATGGATGGATTCAAAAATAGATTTTCTGTGCTGAGCCTTTCAAAGGCCAATTTCGTCATGGAGAATTACAGTGTTTGAACATGCATATTGCAGCCTGACCTATTTTGAACTTCAGATATATATATTTCTACATGTATTTCAAAGTTTGCCCCTTATGAAAAGACATTAGATTGTTTTTAATTTGCCCCTCAATAACATTTTAAGCAAAACCCTACATCATGGTTTAAAATAATTAAATATGCAGTTATGTAATTGGCGCGTAACTCTATACTCCATTAACCTTAAGTTAATTTTTAGGAGATTGACAGCGAGGAAAAAAAATGTATGGAGAAAGCGACCTGTGTATTCTCTGTCTTCACCACAGGGAGGCTCTGTAGACTAGTGATAAAGAGGCAAGTGGATGCATAGAGGAACGCAAAAAACTAATAATGACTAATTATTGACATTTCTTTGTTAATTTCAGCACGACTTGATCTTTTTTTTCTTCCCTGTGCAGGTTAAAGACCAACATGAAAGAAAATGCAGACTAAAAAGGCAAAATAAAGTGATGACCAGAATATTTCAGATGGTTGATGTGACACGTTTCACTTTTCCTAATACCTCCGTACATTTGGTTATAAAAGAAGTTTATACTTTGAGGTAACTATCATGCCCCCCATGGATTTTATTTATTTATTTATTCTCGACTAAATCCTTAAGTCTGTAGCCCTGACGGAAAACAAACAAACAATCTGTTTAAAGTGATTATTTAATTTAAAGCGAAGAGCTTGTTGTGCACTCGCTTATGACATTTTTGGAGGAATAAAATTAATAATTCATGTACGTATGAAATATTCATTCTTATAATGCTTTTCATCCTCTTCCTTTGTTTACTGCATTTTGAAAACATTTTTGTAGGCTACAGTAAGCAGAGAACCCTGCTCTTAAAGCCTGACAAAATCCTTTGGTAATTCCTAGATAACTCTGTGAAATATTAGCGCATTATTTCTTATTCTGAGTCCTTCCATTTTTTATATCAACTAACGACCTCAGTGTTTATTCCCCACGGTCGTCTTTTCCTTGTACTCAGCATCGCAGAAAGCAGAAACAGTTTTCCAGTGAACCATTCCAATCAGTGCTGCACCATAAAAGCTGTCAATATGCTGATAGGTTACTGACATAAAGACTTCTGTTTAATCTGCCGGCAGGTTACAGGCAAGAAACATTTCTAAAAGCTGGTTAAATTGACGGTGAATCACCCTGACAAGCCGAGTTCTCAGTCTAGGATTGTTATTATGCTCATAAATGTTTGCTTCGAGCAGTAAAAAGGTGCCAACATTTATGATACCCAACACTTATCCTGAAACACGTTATTTATTGCATGATTTAGTAATTCTGCATAATCTAATATTAGGCATTAACAGAGTCATAAAGAATACTTTTTAATAAGGCTTAATACATTTTATTGTTAACATAAATATAATGTTATTATATAAACTAATTGTTAACATAGCATTATGTAATAATTCACTGCCTCTTATGTTGTTCCAAACTCCTATGACTTTCTTTCAGTGTTTGAAGATCCTGGCCTTTTTACAATGTAATAAAAGTGAATCAGAGCTGGGCTGTGAAGCTCCAAAATGACGAAAAACATCATAAACATTGTCTGTATTGTGCACTATATTTGAAGTCTTCTAAAGCCAGAAATTCACTTTACTCACTGAAAAATACTTTAATGAAAAACGTTTCCTGAGAGTTGTCTATTTATACATCTGATTGCATAATGATTTTGTTGTTGTTGTTTTGTTTGCTATGTATTATTTATTTATTTTTATTTTTTGCTTTTTTATTTTGAATTTTTGCTTTTTATGTCTTTTGTTTTGTTTCATTTGAGTCAGAGTAATTTATAATTTTCAATGATTTGTTTACAAATTGGACTAAACAAATTCTCAAGTTCAATGATTTTTGTTTTATTTTTGCTTTTTAATGTCTTGTTTTATTTTGTTTTGTTTCAGCAGAGTCAGAAGAATGTAGAATTTTCAATAATTTGTTTACAAATTGGACTAAACAAGTTCTCAAGTTATTTTTGTTGTTTGAATTTTGCTTTTTGTGTCTTGTTTAGTTTTTTGTTTCATTTGAGTCAGAAGAACTAAACATTTTCAGTGATTTGTTTACAAATTGGACTAAACTAGTTTTCAAGTTCAATTATCTGGTTATTTTGCTTTGTTTTATTATTGCTTTTTGTGTCTTTTGTGTTTGTTTTGTTTGTTCTGTTTTGTTTTGTTTGAGTCAGAATATAATATTTTCAATGATTTGTTAACAAATTTGACTAAACGAGTTCTCAAGTTCAATGCTTTGGCTATTTTGTTTTGTCTTATTTTTGCTTTTGTGTATTGTGTTTCGTTGCTTATTTTGTTTCATTTAATTTAATTTAAGAATTTAGAATTTTCAATGATTTGTTTAAAAATTGGACTAAACATTCTTAAGTTCTTAAGTTAACCATTCTTGGTTATTTTGAATGTTTTATTTTTGCTTTTTATGTCTTTTGTTTTGTGTTTTATTTTGTATTGTTTGTTTTATTTCGTTTTGTTTCATTTGAGTCAGAAGAATTTAACATTTTCAGTGATTTGTTTACAAATTGGATTAAACAAGTTCTCAAATTCAAAGATTTGGTTATTTTATTTTGTTTGATTTTTGCTTTTTATGTCTTGTTTTTTTCACTTGTTTTGTTTTGTTTTTGTCTTTTGTTTGACTTGTTTGGTTTCATTTTATTTTTGGCTTTTGTTTCACTTGTTTTGTTTTGTTTTATTTTTGCTTTTTGTGTCTTTTGTTTTGTTTGTCAGAAAAAATGTTGATTTTTCAATGATTTGTTTACAAATTAGACTAAACAAGTTCTCAAGTTCAATGATTTGGTTATTTTGCTTTGTATGTCTTTTGTTTTGAGTTTTGTTTTGAATTTAGAATTTTCAATGATTTGTTTACAAATTGGACTAAACAAGTTCTCAAGTTCAATTATTTGGCAATTTTTTGTTTGATTTTTGCTTTTTATGTCTTTTGTTGTTTCACTTGTTTCATTTCGTTTTATTTTTGCATTTTGTGTTTTCCGTTTTGTTTCGTTTGTCAACATTTTTTTAGAATTTTCAATGATTTGTTTACAAATAGGACTAAACGAGTTCAGTGATTTGGCTGCAAAAATGTTAACAACTCACTTGAAGATAATCAGTGAACTTGTTTTCCTCATATAAAGCTATAATTTGACTTAAGATGACTTATGTAGTGCACAAGTCATTCGTTTTGAAGCTTGAAAGCTTCAGTTCTCTATTGATTTATAATTGTGTGGAAAAGAATGACATATTCTTACAATGTTTGGGATCAGAAAATTGTAATAACAGCACATTATCTCAATTGTCTTCTTTAAAAAAAAAAAAAAAACAGTTTACACACAGGGTAAACTAATACATGAACTACTAATATTGTAAGCATTATATAATGTTGCAGTTAACCGATCTTGGAGAATCATTTAGGGCCAGGCGGGAGAGGCAGAGGACAGCTGTGTGGGGGCACATTTCCGGGATTCAACAGCTATCACATTTTTCATGTCCTCTGATTCAGACTACACATGGGAGGTGGAGGCTGTGACCGCACACTAAATTCAGAGGTGACCTTTAGCTGTGATTTGACACAACCCTCTGTGGAAATTTGATTTCGGTTTTGTTCTGTCCTGCAATTGCCAGGACACACTGTGTGATGGAGACTTGTTGTGATGTGCCTTGTGTATCACAAGGCCATGTGATAGCTTGAGTAAATATCAATGCGTCTGCTGCCTGTCCCAGAGTGTGCAATTTATGAATGCATGAAACAAACATGTGGGCATGATATGAAAATATAACCAAGTTTATGAATCACGAAATGGCTTTGAGCTTACCAGTACCATACGAGCCTGACTGTGATTTAGAAACAATCTACGAGATGTTCACGCTCTAAATTGTGCTGATTGATGAAACATGCATTATGAAAGTGTGGAGCCTTGTGTAAGGTTGAAGGCTCTTTATGTTATTACCGCATCAGACACTAAGCAGTCATTACTCAACCATGTAATAGTAAATGTGGCTTCTCCTGTAATTATGGACCTGCTCTATCCCCTCTCCATCATATTTAACTAAGAACCCGTGTCTAAAGGAGAAATTAAAGTCAATATTGCACAATACGTTTCTAAATGATCATTTACTTCAATGTACTAAAATTACCCTCCACCAGATGTGCTTCACCCATCACAAATCACCACTTTCATCCATAGCTTATAACACTGTCATCCATAATTATAATGCATAGTGGCGGGGGACTGTCTCTCAGGTGTTTAATTGAATCTGTATGGAAAGAATAATGCAAAAATTTTACCATAATATTGAGGCTGAGCTGCTTCCAGCACTGTTGCTGAAACTTACATCAGAGATTCATATGGGAAGCGTGCTTAATGAAGTTTTTACAATGGTATATAATATACTTTTTGCACAATTCTTGTAAATGTATAAATGGAAGAACATAAAATACATCAGATGTGACGGTGAATAAATGAGGTTTCATTCAAAACCAAGAAAAGAAAGACATTCGCCAATTATTGTTTCAAAACCATGCCACCTGAATGTTTCCATCAGTCATTATTCCGTATGCAAATATTACAATGACATCACTGCTGGCTGTTCGATTTGCAGTGTTTTATCAGTAAACGTCAATGGATTGGTCTTTAATTAGAGTGCTTAAGCTGATCTGAGATCTGCTGCAGCGCAGTTGCTTTGTAATCGTTCTTGCAGTCGCTGGCCAAGGTGCTGAACATAATTAAATCATCTCATGCAGCAAAAACAGGACTTCACACCTATAGTATCCTCCTTGGAGCCTTTGTGTAATTGTTCCCATGAAAATGTAGCAGTTTTTTACTTTAGACTTTGATTTGCAGAGGCATGCATGTTTTTATGCGGTTTTTGAAGAAGTCATTTTCCCGCAGGCCGGCTTACTAATGTGTGTGCAAAGTCTGCAAAGTTACGCTGCATTCATTTGCACAGAGTCTAAGTTGACACCAGAGGCTGTGAAAATAACACTCATGCCTGCCAAAACGGTGCCTGAGCCAGATAAAAAAGAAACCCCAAAAGCGTGATATTCAGTTTTTTTGGAATATTAAATGGATGGTGACAATGTGTTAGTGACACTATGGAACCACAAGGCTGAAAGCATATAATTAAGTCCAGTGATTCGTTTTCTGTTTTAATGAATGACTAAATAAATAAATATAAATAAACCATTCATTTTGCATGCTTTTTAGAAAGGGTTGACCTTAAAGGAACAATTCACCCAAAAATGAAAATGAAACTGAAAACGTACTTAACCTCAGGCTATACAAGATGTAGATGAGTTTGTTTTCTCATAAGAACAGATCTGGAGAAATTCAGCATTACATTATTTACTCACAAATGGATCCTCTACAGTGAATGGGTGCCGTCAAAATCAAAGTTCAAACAGCTGATGAAAGCTATACAAGTAAGGAGTATTATTATTATGAATTATGGATTGGTATTTTGGACAAAAGTGACAGTTTAAAGCCAAAATGCCTTGATGGATTTGTTTCGTACAAACACTCAGCGTTTCACAAGACATTGAATTGGAGTCATGTGGATTACTTTTTGATTACTGTGATGTTTTTATCAGCTTTTTGGACTCTCATTATAATGGCACCCATTCACTGCAGAGGATTCATTAGTGAGCAAGAAATATAATGTTACATTTCACCAAATCTGTTCCGGTAAACAAACAAGCTCATCTACATCCTGGATGGCCTGTGGGTGAGTACATTTCTGGCAAATTTTCATTTTTGAGTGAACTCTTGCTTTAAAACATTTGCTTTCTCTCTCTCTCTCTCTCTCTTTAAGTTTTGTTTGGCCTTGTACATCTACTGCAAAACATTCCCAGGAAATTATTGTGATACAGCAGCATTGAATAGAAGAACAATGATTCATGTCAGCATTCAGTGATCTATGTCAGCATTACAGTTGATATATTTAGGAAAATAACCGTAACATCGTGATTTCCACAGTGCTGGTGGGCGCTTATGTTCCCAGCATGCACTTCGACATGAATAAAGGTTTCTTTTTCATTTGCTGTTGCTTTTGTTATCACTTTTATATCCTTGTTTTGTAATATCAATAGTCCGGTTTTGTATGCTGAGCGTTAACGTGTATCTGTCTTGTTAACAACCAGAAACAACAACCGCTCACCATAATTTGTTTTGACAGAAACATTACCTAACCTTATTGATTCCACAGTAAATTGCGTAATAGTTCATTGTGCTGTATGAAACAATTGTTAAATCTAGCAAAAACCCTGTCAGTTTTTAAACTGTTTATGCGTCACCACATGCAAATATAGCCTAATTTTAGTCCCCTCACTACGCACAGCTTTCTTAACCCTCATATGTCGACAATTACTTTATTAATCTCTTACTTTTGGCTGTATATCCTTTTAATAAGTCTCGCTGACGTAACCAACACATTAGCCAGATATTACAGAAGCTTTATCCGTCTGTCACACCAGAAATGTGGGTGTAACATCTTAGCATCCTAATTTCCGCTTAATGTCATTTTGACCCCACTACACTGTAGGGGAAAACAACTAGCAGCAGTGCTCCTTTGTTTCAAAGCACTGTAGATTCGTTGCTCCATGGATCCCGCATCAGACCTGACATCGTATTGCACGCGTTGATTTTATTCCTTCACTTTTATTCCTAACGAAACCAGTGTAACATACCAGCATATGAATTCATTAAGAAGCAGATTCGTTCATCGGATGTATTTACATGTTCTCTAGTGTGAGAGCGCATCTCTCTGCCCCTCCTCCCAGTGAGGTGCTGCGGGGAGATCCGCGGACCAATGGAAACGCGAGGCTGGGACAGAGGGAATCCTGAGCGCTGCTGTCAGGATCTCAAACAGCGGCGAGTAACGGACCGTCCGCACACGCACCGAACCGAACCCTCGGCCCGGAGGAATATTGAATATTATCAGTACGGGAATGCGAGTGTGACCTGCTAACTTTAACGCAAGGTAAGCAGAATGCGGATGCGTTTATTAACCATTGCATGCACTGCGTGGTTTTATTGGGTTATTTTTGAGTCATTTAAGTTAAAAGCTGGCTATAACATGCAAATATTCATTGGAAGCTGTCACAGTGCACATGGAGCCGCTTCATAAGCATGTTTTTGACGTTAGGGGTATTGGTTATCCCTCAGAGGATATATTACCCATGCTGGAAGCACATCCTGATGGGTTTTTTTGTGCATGACAAGACATGTTTTAATTTTTTAAAGACGTCTAGTGGGTCATCTTGAGCACCTGTACTAAATGATCCTCTCCACCTGGTTTTTTCTCACAAGACCTTTGCAGCTGTGACAACTTGACAGCACTTGGAAGTTTTGTCACGGAGCACTGGAGCGCTTTGAGGGCTGAACGAGGACCTCTGAACCTTGGGGCAACTTAAGTTAATGAATAATTGACTGCTGACTGTGAAAGCAAGTCCTGGACAGGGATGCGCTGAACGGTATCACACTCACCGCTTATGATCTGTGGTGGATGTTAAAGGTACACAGATTGAGCTAGACTGTATAGGTTAGTGGTTTTGTCATATGCATATGTGACCTGGATGAAATCATGTGATTCTGTGAGAAGGCATTGATTAAAATTTGTCTCCTCGCCCAGTTTGTTGCACGAAAGCTATGGGCCGTGTAAGTGGAGAGTTAATGAACTCGTTTGATTTAGGATCTAAACAAGGCTTGGTGGGTGTGTTTTTCAGGGTCTTCAAGCCAAGGCAAGCTCATTTGAACACCTGTTTTCCATATCACAGGTGCATATAGTTTAATTCAAGAGAAGTGGGTTAAAATATGATAAACGTGTCACGAGATCATTCACATTGATCTGTTGTTTGATGTCTTGATGTTACTGGCTTGCCAGTGTGCTGTGTAGTTTCTGCAGCCTGAGCAGAGGCGAACTGAATAAGTAGGTTAACTAACTGCTCATTGACTCAATTATATTTCGCCCTTATTTAGAAAAATGACACGTGAACTGCTATGTTTGATTCATTTCGCTCCGCTGGCATAGAGGCTTTTGCTTGGGGGGAAAAGAGAAGATACACCTAATTGTTAAGAAGGAAAAAAGGGATCAGAGCTAATTATGCCAAGATAAACGCTTTGGTTATTTATATCCTCCAAATCCGTTTAATTCTTCTCATTGTCAAAAAAAGCCTGAGATAATGGAAGCGTATTTATGAGTACACGATTATGTGTTTTATCTAATGTAAAGTCTGGCGGGTGGGATTTTTTTCAGCATTGGAATGCTTCGGTTTTAAGTTACTTGCTAATTAAAGTTCATTCTATTATAGGCAAATGAGAGCAAAAGGGTTTAATTTAGGTTTGAGATGGCGCGGAGCAAGCAAATGTCTTTGCTGTTGACTCTTCCTCCTTTAACAATAGAGCATTGCCTTAACACTTCTGCCCTGCCTATTTATAAAGGAAGCCTTTTGGGAGTTACACTGCAGGCTATCTGCCTGTCCATTTTTATTTTGACCACCACTGTGAAGTTTGTAGTAGCTAAACAGACTCACGCTCTCAAGGCACAGAATGGTTCCTTCAGCGTTTTCACACATATTCATGTAAGACCTCATCTTTACTCGGATTCAGAGAGTAGTTATCCCCTCTGAGATTCCTCCTCTAGCTTCTGATTCCTCTTGATTTAACTCAAGCACAACTGCATAGCCGTATCCAGACACACTGATTATGAAGATTTTCTGCAATGAGGCTGTGGATTTATACATTGGGCCTTATTTACAGTATGAGCAGAATGAACTATTCAAGGGTGGCTCTGACCTTAAGGGGTCATGACATGGATTTTTTTATTATTATTATTATTATTATTTTAATATGTTCCTTGAGATTTACTTATAATGTTAATACAGTTTTTTGCACACACACAAAAAAAAACAAATAAAACAAATAAATATCAACTCTCATTCTGCCCCTCTGTCTGAAACGAGCTGATTTTTATGGGGCATGTCCTTTAAGGCTTCTCAGTATTCGACCACTGTTATGACTGGCTAATGTCATTGCATAGGAAACAGTATCAACGCCCCCTCGCTCTTGCATGTGATTGTTTTGACAGCATGATAAAAAAACCTGTCATTTCCAGATAAAGCATTATGGAATCATTTACTTACCGTTTGTGATGCAGCTGCAGTCAGATGTAGTACCGCTTCATATTTCAACAAATGTTTTTTTGTGAACTCTCCATGACACTGCGCCTCGTTTACAAAGCAAAATACTCAAAAATTCTCTGGCATAATCCAGGATGCCATTAAAAATAAACTATCCAGTTTTTTTCCTTATGCTGGAAACATCTGATATCTGTACAAAGACGCGAACGAGCTGTTTAAACCGGACGTGTCAAAGCGCACGTTCTTTCACTCTATCTGTCCTATTGACGACAGACTCAAGTGCATTGACTGTCAGAAAGCGAACGTGCATTTGTTTACTGTATCCAGTGTAGGCAAGATAGCGGCAGTGATTGTAATTTCTATTTGTTTTTAACACAATGCGATACTCGCATTCAGCGTATTCAAGTGATCAGTCATTAAGCGACTGAACGGCAGTGGGCGGGGCCTATGCGAGAAGATGACTATTCGCCAATGCCTTGCTTTGGAGGTGGTGTTTATGCAAATTTTGTGCCTGGGTGATAGCGCCTTGCACCTCAGATCCAAACGAGCCATTTTTGGTGCTTGATTTAGTAATTGCTTTGTTTATAATGAGGAGGACGTTTTAGCTATGAATCCTACAGGATGTTTTAATGGTACAAAGACCTCTTATATGCCAAAAGACCAAGGCAAATATGATTTCTCATGTCATCACCCTTTAAATTTTTTGGTCGAAAGTGACCATATTCTTAAAATGTTAGTTAAATGAAAACAACAAATTGCACAGCTGCTGTCAAGACAGTGTGTAAATGGGGCATAAAACTTCTGGGGAGAGTGCAAGGTCCGTTTTACATGCCAGTTACTCATATTTGTTTAAACATTTATGTTCCACAAAGTGATCTGTACTCGTTGTGCCATATAAGACCACTTTCAGTCCGGCACACAATAAACTAGATTGAGGATCCCATTTTGCATTTTGGTTATCAATAAAGGAGTTTACTGGGTGCTTTATGAGCCAGTCATAAATGTAAAAGGGAACGTATACGTTTAGAACAT
>JAHKKF010522935.1:38270-59357 GCA_019740295.1 Labeo calbasu
GGGTTAGTTTGATTTTTAGAACTTTTATTTTATTTTATGCATTAAATAGGTTATTTCTCAGAAATTTCTCAGGATTGCATTATATAAACTCAAAATTACGAGAAAAAAACTCCAAATTGCGAGATTCAAAATTGCAGTACTGAGAAATAAAGTCACAATTATGAGAAATAAAGTCAGAATTGCGATGAAGCCTATAAACTTGCAATTTATATCTGACTTTATAACTCAAAATTGCGAGATATAAACTCGTAGTTCTGAGAAAATAGTCTTTTTTTTCCCTTCAGGATTGGATTTCATAACTCGGAATTAAGAGAGTTTCAGAATCAGAATCAGAAAGAGCTTTATTGCCAAGTGCGTTCACACACAAGGAATTCATCTTGGTGTTAGGAGCTTCCAGTACAGAAAATACAAACATAGTGCAGACATACATAAAGTTAAGGTAATAATAAACACTAATATTAAAAAAGAATATACAATAAATTATAAATAACAGTGGTAATAAAAATATACAGAAAGAAAAAAAAAAAATCTCACAATTCTGAGAAAAAAGTCAGATTTGAGAAAGAAAAAGCAAGATATAAACTCGTAATTGTGGGGAAAAAAGTGAAAATTGCAAGATGAAAAAGAATAGCAAAAAAAAATCTGAATTGAGAGAAACTCAAAATTTCGGGGTATATAATTGTAATTGTGGGGAAAAGAGTCAGATCTGCGAGAAAAAAAAATCTGAATTGTGAGACAAACTCGTAACTGCTGGGGGAAAAAATCAGAATTGTGAGAAAAAAAAGTCAAAATTGTAAGGTATAAACTTGCAGGGAAAAAAATCTGAATTGCTAGATATAAACTCAGAATTGCAGAGAAAAGAGTCAGAATTGCGAAACAAACTCGTAACTGCAGGGAAGTCCAAATTGTGAGAGAGAATTGCAAGAAAAAAATCTGAATTGTGAGATATAAACTTGCAAGTGCAAAAAAAAGTCAGAATTGCGAGATATAAACTTGTAATTGTGGGGAAAAAAGTCAATTGCGAGAAAAATGACAGAATTGTGAGATATAAACTCGTAATTGTAAGTAAAAAAGTCTGAATTGTGATATAAAGTTGCAGTAGCGAGAAAAAAAGTCAGAATTGTGAGATATAAACTCGTAATTGTGGGGAAAAAAGTCAGAATTGTAAAATATAAACTCATAATTGTGAGGAAAGAAAAGTCTGAATTGCGATATTATATCCCGCAATTCTGACTTTATCCCGTAATTCTGACTTTATATTCCGAGTTTATATCTCTATATACACATGAAAAAATATATATGTATATATGTGTGTATGTATGTATGTCAGAATTGCGAGTCCGTGTCTCTTAATTCTGACTTTATAACTCACGATTTTAAGTTTATGTTACAGAATTCTGAAAAAAAATAATAATTGCAAGGTTTTTTTTTTTTTTTATTTAGTGGTGGAAATGGGTTTCTGTATATAAGGGACTTAGAAAAACATTTTAAAAATCTTACCTACTTCAAACCTTTAGATGGTGCTGTTATTTCTTAACATTCTACAGAAGTGCAAGCACACTGATTTGCAATGGCAGTGCGTCAACTAAACATTCTCTTTATTTAGGACTTTTCTTTACTTAGGTTTTCCCTTTGTAGATTTTTTTTTTTTGACTTCTTGTTATGGCTATGACTGAGAAGACATGGTTTTTAATCACTTCAGCTGGCAGGAAGTACATGTGACCGTTTTGCACTGCATACATTGGCATATTTGCCTGATACTGCGGCCTTCAGACCCCCTACAGAAAGAAGTTTGGCACTCAGGCTTAAGTCCCCATGGGAAGCAGGTTGACTGGCCATTCGAAGCTACCTCTCATCCAGAAAACACCCACACATGTCCAAGCCCAAGACGTACTGCAGCTTCGAAGGTACGTACTGTTCATAGAGTGCTTTTAAACCTGTTTGTTTTTCATGTCTAAGGCTGGTAAGCAGGGAAAGGGAAATGTGTTTGGAACAACAATATCAGGATGCAGGAAGCGACCCGCAAGAGTGGCAGCTCATTTTCATTGGTGCTACTCTGTGCAAATCACCTAAGGGCATGCGGGCAGGCAGTGTCCCTGCTGGATTTCACAAATAGAATGACCTTTGTGACTGTATTCAGCAAAGTAACCTCATAATAGCTTGAAGAGAGCGGGCATCCATGACTTTTAGGTTTTTTTTCATATCTAAAATGACAGACATCTGTTTGCCTGGTTAAAGCAGGTATTTGATGCATGTGTGGGCATTTTAGTGCAGCTGGCACGATTTAGCTTTTGTAGGTGGTAGGCTGAAGAAAAACAAAAGGAAACACTGCAGAACAAGGGCTTTTTTCCAACCTAAACGGCTCTATCAGATGAAGAGAGTTTGACAGCCTACCACTCACTCTCTCGTTCACTGTCTTTCTCTTTGTTTGGCAGCTGAGGGGAACTAAAGAGGTCAGTCCTCACCAGCTGTTTGCTGACCCACACATCTTGTGTAGCACCTCTAAAGCCTTGTATTGGCAAGAGATGACAGACTAACCGTTCGTGCAGGCCAGCTGCGATAGAGAGAACTATGTATTGGGCAAAGACTACAGGTTATGGTTGGCAACCCCAAAAGCACAAGACTCATTAATCTTTCATAGACTGGAGCCCAGCGGCGCAGATAACACCCTCTAATAAAAAACAATTTCCATTAGCCAGCAAAACATACCTTTTGAGTGGAAAAAAAAATCATTTTTTCTTTTTTTTTCTTATTTTCATTGTATTGTTTAGATTTGACCCTTTCCGTAAGAAACTGTCCCACCTTGTAATTTACCCATCATTCCCTTTTCCTGCAACAGATAAGTGCTTATCATTGTTGAGACGGCTCAAAATTGCTAAAAATTACTTTTGTGGAATGTCCTGTACTCATGGCCAGACAGGAAAGTAAAGGCCTTGATGAAATCAGAAGGCTATCTACTCTGGAAAATTTTGAAATGGTTTAAAACAACCGACACACAACATTAGTGTGAGGCAAATGTCCTACGTAGAACAGTAGCGCTCAGTGAGCTACTGGCACTGAGCTACGCTATTCTACCACAACACAACTCGGAAAATAAAATACTGATACGATGACCACAGCCACTGAAAGAGCTTATATGCCTGTGGATATAAACGTAGGCTTAAACCAAATGCTGTACCATCGATTTTCACCACAAAGAGTCTAAACGCACCCAGATATCGAGTGAAATCCGTGCCGAGAAACTCCTTCAGTGGCCGCGGTGTTATGACAGGAGTCGGCATGTTTACATCATTTGTAAGCATGTTTACAAGCATTTGTAATTTCCAAGTTGTGTATTCTGAGTTGTGTTGTGGTAAAAATAGCGTAGTTCATTGCCAGGAGCTCATTAAATGTGCAACCGTTCTATGTAACCAAAATATTTATATAACGCTGTGGATTTTTTTAAATAACGCAAGTCTTTAATGGGTTTTATAGTACATATTTCAGTAAGAGATATAATTTACATCATGTTAAGTCATACAAGTCTTAATACCCAGGGTTCCCTTTAAAGTAGCCCAATTCTGCAGGAAATCCACAGACTTGGCAACACTACACATGACCTTGGTGTTTGTCAGAAAACAGTAGGTAATTCAGCTGGGGATTTTTACGTGGGTGGTGGGAGAAAAACACAGACATTCTAGATACGGACAGCAATAAAATCACCAACTAACTCCTTAAAACCACCGACTAACTCCTGTAAATGTTAAAAATGACTTATGTCCTCATGTAAAACAATTACCGTCCGAATTGGGCTGTAGTTACATATTTAGAGTTTTGCAAAAATGTAGATTTGTTTTTCCAATAAACTTGTCCAATTGGCTATTTAGGTGTATTCACAGCATGTTTAAATTACAACTTGTAAAAAATGTTCATATCCTTGTAGTACTTATAATTAGGCTACAACTTGTAAAGCTGAAATTTTCTAAAAGTGTTGACTTGTATCACCTTACTGATGCAACATCACACTCAAAATGGTGGCTACTTTAGCTAATAAATGCAGTTATTTTATGATACTTCTGTTTAATAGTTACTATAGTTTACTGATAATCTTAACAATCAAGGATAATATGAAAATAAACAAAAGACCAGTGTCAGCGAGTTTCAACGTCCAAAATGCAGCTTTAATGCCTCTTCAAAGGGCTCTAAATGATCCCAGCCAAAGAATAAGGGAATATATAGCGAAACGATCGGTCATTTTCTAAAAACCTCTTTCTTTTAACCTCAAATGCTCGTCTTGACGAGTTCTGTGATGCGCGTACATACTCTGTGTAATCCAGGTCAAGAGAGTTAGGGTAGGTCAAAAAACTCCCATCTCATTTTCTCCTCCATCTTCGAAATCATCCTACATCGCTGTTACCTTTTTTTGTAAAGGCTGTTTAACCTTCTTTGCATTTTCATGTTGTAAACACTGGGTCAGTACTTCTGCAGTGATGTAGGACAATTTTAAAGTTGGGGGAGAAAATGAAATGGGAGTTTTTCGGCATACCCTAAACTGTCTTGACCCCGGATTACACAGAGTTCACATGTGCGTCACAGAGCTAGACAAGATGAGCATTTGAGGTTAACAAGTATATCAGATCGTTTCGCTAGACCCTTTTCCCTTGGCTAGGATCATTCAGAGCCCTTTGAAGCTGTATTAAAGTGCATTTTGGACATTCAAACTCACAGGCACTACTCCACTATATGGAGATAATTCCTGAAATGTTTTCATACATAATTTCTTACGACTAAAGAAAAAAGGTGTGAAATTCTTGGATGAGTACATTATTTGTAAATTTTTGTTCTGGAAGTGAACTTCTCCTTTAAGAACAGTGTAACCATTTTAACTTGAACAGTAATAAAAACATGGCATGAATGCAGTATACTGTATATATCAACCTATCTAACAAAGACTTTATAATAATTTTCAGTCCAAAAATGGATGAAATAACAGAAATCTTTTAATGAAAATAAATATTAATTGAAATATAAAAATAATTCATAAATACATTTTAAATATTGTATGTACATTTGGTTGGTATAGTTTTTAGACTTTAATTTTGGTCTCAAAAACTGGACATTATGAGCTACCTCATCTGTACCATATCAATAATTTGTGACCCTGGACCACAAAACCACTCTTAAGTAGACAACAAAAGTAGTCTTTTGTAGCAATAGCCAACAATACATTGTATGGCTCAAAATAATCGATTTTTTTGTCAAAAATCATTAAGATATTAAGTAAAGATCATGTTCAATGAAGATATTTTGTAAATGTTCTACCGTAATTATGAAAATGCAATGTTTGATTAGTAATATGCATTGCTAAGAACTTCATTTTGACAGCTTTAAAGGTGATTTTCTCAGTATTTCGATTGTTTCGCACTCTCAGATGCTAGATTTTCAAACAGTTGTATCTCGACCAAATACTGTCACATCCTAACAAACCATACATCAATGGAAAGCTTATTTATTTAATGTATACACCTCAATTAAAAAAAAAAAAAAACTGACTGGTTTTGTGGTCCAGGGTCACATTTAGTTCAGCACTGGACTTAAACCCACCCTTCGCTTTGGCATTTTCAGACGTTGTGCTTGATTCTCTTCGGCTCAGTGGTTTGAGTATTTCCTGACCTTGAGCCTCTCAAAACTAATCACTACGTGAGAGGCTCCCGTATCTGGCCACAGATCACAAAAGACAGTTCATCCCAAGGCACAGCCCATTTCCCTGCCTATCTAAACAAAGGAAATGGCCCTTGAATGTACAGTAAACCACTCACAGTCATTTAGTCCTGTGCCCCTCATACATAGTGTCTCGGTTTGTCCTCAGTCTTGTGGTGTTTTTTATGAAGATTGTTTTTGTTTAAAGCAGGTTTCACATTGCTCATGCAGTTTGAATAACTAGGGAGCATGTCTTCTGCTAAAGGAGGTTCTGTTTTATTCCAGTCCAACCCTGATGCAGGGTAGCCATCATGCGCTACAGGAAGAAAGAGATGGTTTCTTTCCTCAAATGATGGAGCTTTAGCTGGTGCTGTTCTAGAAGTCGTCGCCCTAATAAGTTTATTAACATCCTCCTCGGCTTGATATCTCTTCTGTAGTCGATGTGTTACCGCTAGCTGAAGCAGATGGAAAAGCTCCACAATGTTGAGAAGAACAGACACTGCGGCAATGACCTGCGTGTATATGGTGAAGATCGTTTTCTCTGTGGGCCGTGAGACAAAACAGTCCACCGTGTGAGGACAGGGAAACCTCTCGCACTCATACTTGGCCTCGATCACAAACCCATAAAGAATCCATAGACCCACAATGAAGCTAATCTCAATGAGAACTTTTAGCACTATGCTAGTCGCATAGGCACACAGCAGTTTCCCTTTGAGCTTTGGAGCTACTGGAGCTTTGTGGTTCTTCACAGTTTCCTTCTCCTCGCTCTCTTCGTCTTCCTCCTTTATTACCTCCAACTTACACTCGTTGGTTTTTCTATGTCTTTGTCTTCTGCCCTCCTCCTCCGCCTTCTCTTCTTGACTCTGTTCATTTCTAGCCCTCAGGGCCACATAGCCAAAGTAGAAAATGGTCGGGGTTGAGACGAAGATGACTTGCAGAACGAAGAAACGGAAGTGGGAGATAGGAAAGGCCTTGTCATAGCAGACGGATTCACAGCCAGGCTGTTTGGTGTTGCAGACAAAGTCAGACTGTTCGTCGTCCCATGCAGATTCGACCGCCGTGCCAAGCACAAGCATGCGGAAGAGGAAGAGCACGGTTAGCCACACGCGCCCCACGCCAGTCGAGTACTCCTGACCTTCCTCTAGCAGGTGCTCCAGAAAACCCCAGTCAGCTCTGGACATCCTCTGCACAGGCAGAAATACAGGTTTGAGATTGTAAACCATATATAGAAACACTTGCTGATTATCCTCTAAATAGACATCAGTAAACGGCATGAGTCACTCTTAAGACCACCTCAAAGAATATTGCCTCTGATCATTCAGGTTGTCCAGATTTAATAGGGAACAGACGGAGTCTGTTTTTCATTTCTCCTGCAATTATTGAAGCAGGTTGCATCTGGCAACATACTTTTTCTGTTGAGTCATTTATAATTTTGCGTAGGCAATTTGTACATTTGTTGAGGTGAGACCATTTTATGAACAGTTGTAAAATGTACTGAAGTGACTCCAAAAGCAGTGGAGAAGTATGGTTTATTTGCTCATTTATTATTTATAATTTGCTCATTAATTATTTAGTGTAACCTAGTTCAATTTAAGCCAAGCTGTAATCGATCATTAGATACATACCCAAAAATTTAGGGTCGGTAACTAAGGTTTTTTTGTTTTGTTTTGTTTTTGAAAGAAGTCTCTTTTTAATGATTTTTAAAATGTAATTTATTCCTATGGTGGCAAAGCTGGACACTCTAGTCTTCAGTGTCACAAGATCCTTCAGAAATCATACACTAATGTGGTAATTTGGTGCTCAAGAAGCTTTCTTATTATCAATATTGAAAACAGTTGCTGTATTGTACACAGTTACTGTGTTTAGTAGTTTAATGGAGGCCGTAATACTATTTTTCAGAATTATCTTCAAAGGAAGAGTTCAAAAGAACACCATTTATTAGAAACTTAAATATTTTGTAACATTATAAATTCTTAAACAGTCACATATGATCAGCTGAATACTATATAGGGATGCACAATGTATAATTTAGTTATCAGCAAATATTAGTGTTTTAGTTTCTTTTTATGTATTGGTATTAGTCAGTTATTGGATAATTATTTATGCAGGCTCATTTACTCATTTTCTATATTTTTTTTATTAATAATACATTATATTACATTTACTTTATCTAAAACTCACTTAATCTGTTAAAAACTTGAATAAATAACCGTTAAATCTAATCTTTAGTAAATCTCAAAATGAGTATCTATTGTACATTATAATATTGTGATGCCCACTAATTTGTATTAAATGTGACTGGTTTTAGTTTTTAGAATTTAGTTTGTAATGTATAAATAAAAAGAACAGTAAATAATTGATTAATAATTAAGGAAAAACATGCTTTAATTTTAATATAACATACACTGCTGTTCAAAAGTTTGGGATCAGTACGATTTTTAATGTTTGATTTTTATTTGATTAAAAATACAGAAAAAAATGTACTATTGTGAAATATTATTGCAATTTAAAATAGTGGTTTTCTGTTTTAATATACTATAAAATAGAATTTATTCCTTTGATGCAAAGCTGAATTTTCAGCATCATTACTTCAGTCTTCAGTGTCACATGATCCTTCAAAAATTATTCTGTTATGTTGATTTATTATCAATGCTGAAAACAGTTGTGCTGCTTAATATTTTGTTGGAACCTGTGTTTTTTCAGGATTTAAATAATAAAATAATAAATAAAAGAACAGGATTTTTAAAAGAAAGTTTAAAAGAACAGCATTTATTTAACATATGTCTTTTGTGACAATATAAACTACCATTTAAAAGTTTGTGGTCAGTAAAATTAATTAATTTTTTTTTTTTTTTTAGAAAGAAACTAATAGAAATGAATGTATTCACCAAGGATATGTTAAATAGATTTAAAAAAAAAATAGCAAAGACAATCCTGTAGAAAAGAATCACAGCTTTCAAAAAAAAGACAAAAACAGCACAACTGTTTCCAGCATTGATAATAAAAGTAATAAATCAGCATATTAGAATGATTTCTTGAAGGATCATGTGACACTTAAGACTGGAGTAATGGCTGATAAAAATTCAGCTTTGCATCACGGAAATAAATTATAAGTTAAAATATATTAAAATAGAAATCCATTATTTTAAACTGTAATAATATTTGACAGTATTACTGTATTTTTCTGTATTTTTAATCAAGTAAATGAAGCCTTGATGAGCATTACGGATTCCAAACTTTTGAACAGCAGTGTATATTTTGGTGATAGTTTGAATTTTGGTGCATCTCAAGTATGTATGTATACCAGTAATCAACTTAAATGACCCTTAAAACAATGCTAGAGAGAATAGAGCATGGATGACCGATCTTGACCCCTGTGCAATGAGAGTTAGTTATCATGGACAGAGAGTTTAATAATGTGTAATCAAGCGTGTACTTCTAACGAGAAAGCCCATGGGACTCATGGCCGCAGCATTCCCTCTTGAAACGATTCACATTTGTGTAAACATCCCATCAACGCTGTTAGATAACAAACTTTTTGTATCTGTTTGCTTATTTATTTCCTGATGTCTTTTGGCTGCAGGCCTGGTTTGTTTGCATTTTTCTGACATGAACACCAGGCAGATCTGTTCTAAACTTCTAAACTTGTTCTAAGAAGTACTTTTGTGTGATGGCTAAAAAGGTTATCATAAACAGACTTAGCCAGAGGAACTGTCTGGAGCCGTTTTAGGTTGTATAATAAAGACATATGAATTCTCAGAAAGTTCAGCTCAAAGACATTTAACGCTGCCAGGAATCTGATTATCAGAATTCATCTTTATCAAGCAGCGCTAAACAGTTTTCAAAAATGTCTGTGATTTTTCTAGTACAGTTTCAAGCTTCAGTTTCTTTTTTACATTCTTGTAAACACATATGTAGTCTACAGTAGGAGGGGAGATATAGCAAAATCTACTTTTATAATCAGAGCTAAAACCATCACAAAAAGTGGAAGTATTTTCAATCCTATTTAATAAAAAGTCAATAACAAATGTTACAAACAGCAGTTCCTATATATAGCCTATATATAGGCTATATATAGCCTATATATATTTTTTTTAAAAGCCTCTTATGCTCAAAGTAAAAAAAATATATTATGAAATAGTATTGCAATTTAAATGAACAGTTTTCCATTTTTAAATACTTTAAAATATAATTTATTTCTATGATGCAAAGCTGAATTTTCATCAGCCATTACTCTAGTCCTCAGTGTCACACAATCCTTCAGAAATAAAAAACAGAAGTCTTTTCTAACAATAGAACTCTCAACTATCTTTTTTTATTAATTTAACACACCCTTGCTAAATAAAAGTACTAATTTCTTTCAAACAAAGCAAGAAAGAAAAAATTTACTGACATCGAACTTTAAACAGTAGTGTATATTACCAAAGGTTTCTATTTTAAATAAATGCTGTTCTTTTTAATATTTTTTTTTCATCAAAGAATCCTTTAAAAAGGTTCCAAAAAGAATATTGAGCAGCGAGTTTCCAGCACTATTAATAAATCAGCATATTACAATGGTTTTCTTAAGGATCACTTGACAGTAAAGACTAATGATGCTGAAAATTCAGCTTTGCATCACAGAAATAAATTCTATTTTATAGTATATTAAAACACAAAACCACTATTTTAAATTGCAATAATATTTTGCAATAGTACTGTATTTTTCTGTATTTTTAATCAAATAAACAGCCTTGATGAGCAGAAAAGTCTTTAAAAAACATTAGAAATCTTACTGATGTCAAACATTTGAACAGCAGTGCATGTCAAACATTACACAACGGAATTTTGTTGTTACTGAAATTTATTTTATCATGGCAGCGCAAGTAAAATACATTATTGAGTTAGAATTAAATATTAAGTACCTGTGCTTTCATTACGTGGTCACAGTAGACTCTAAAACACAGTTTATCATAAATGAGCGCTCTTACCTGTCAACCCTGTTTTATGTTTATCTTCTACTATCTGTGTGAGGAGATTCTGCCGCTGAGAGTTTTATAAGCCCTTGTGGTCGAAGTACAGCTGCTTAATCAGAAAAAAGAAACAAGTGAGGGAAAGGAAACTTTCCCATGCTTTATAGTGGCCCTCCCACAGGAACTCAGTGCAGGAAAAGGAATGGATGGATTCAAAAATAGATTTTCTGTGCTGAGCCTTTCAAAGGCCAATTTCGTCATGGAGAATTACAGTGTTTGAACATGCATATTGCAGCCTGACCTATTTTGAACTTCAGATATATATATTTCTACATGTATTTCAAAGTTTGCCCCTTATGAAAAGACATTAGATTGTTTTTAATTTGCCCCTCAATAACATTTTAAGCAAAACCCTACATCATGGTTTAAAATAATTAAATATGCAGTTATGTAATTGGCGCGTAACTCTATACTCCATTAACCTTAAGTTAATTTTTAGGAGATTGACAGCGAGGAAAAAAAATGTATGGAGAAAGCGACCTGTGTATTCTCTGTCTTCACCACAGGGAGGCTCTGTAGACTAGTGATAAAGAGGCAAGTGGATGCATAGAGGAACGCAAAAAACTAATAATGACTAATTATTGACATTTCTTTGTTAATTTCAGCACGACTTGATCTTTTTTTTCTTCCCTGTGCAGGTTAAAGACCAACATGAAAGAAAATGCAGACTAAAAAGGCAAAATAAAGTGATGACCAGAATATTTCAGATGGTTGATGTGACACGTTTCACTTTTCCTAATACCTCCGTACATTTGGTTATAAAAGAAGTTTATACTTTGAGGTAACTATCATGCCCCCCATGGATTTTATTTATTTATTTATTCTCGACTAAATCCTTAAGTCTGTAGCCCTGACGGAAAACAAACAAACAATCTGTTTAAAGTGATTATTTAATTTAAAGCGAAGAGCTTGTTGTGCACTCGCTTATGACATTTTTGGAGGAATAAAATTAATAATTCATGTACGTATGAAATATTCATTCTTATAATGCTTTTCATCCTCTTCCTTTGTTTACTGCATTTTGAAAACATTTTTGTAGGCTACAGTAAGCAGAGAACCCTGCTCTTAAAGCCTGACAAAATCCTTTGGTAATTCCTAGATAACTCTGTGAAATATTAGCGCATTATTTCTTATTCTGAGTCCTTCCATTTTTTATATCAACTAACGACCTCAGTGTTTATTCCCCACGGTCGTCTTTTCCTTGTACTCAGCATCGCAGAAAGCAGAAACAGTTTTCCAGTGAACCATTCCAATCAGTGCTGCACCATAAAAGCTGTCAATATGCTGATAGGTTACTGACATAAAGACTTCTGTTTAATCTGCCGGCAGGTTACAGGCAAGAAACATTTCTAAAAGCTGGTTAAATTGACGGTGAATCACCCTGACAAGCCGAGTTCTCAGTCTAGGATTGTTATTATGCTCATAAATGTTTGCTTCGAGCAGTAAAAAGGTGCCAACATTTATGATACCCAACACTTATCCTGAAACACGTTATTTATTGCATGATTTAGTAATTCTGCATAATCTAATATTAGGCATTAACAGAGTCATAAAGAATACTTTTTAATAAGGCTTAATACATTTTATTGTTAACATAAATATAATGTTATTATATAAACTAATTGTTAACATAGCATTATGTAATAATTCACTGCCTCTTATGTTGTTCCAAACTCCTATGACTTTCTTTCAGTGTTTGAAGATCCTGGCCTTTTTACAATGTAATAAAAGTGAATCAGAGCTGGGCTGTGAAGCTCCAAAATGACGAAAAACATCATAAACATTGTCTGTATTGTGCACTATATTTGAAGTCTTCTAAAGCCAGAAATTCACTTTACTCACTGAAAAATACTTTAATGAAAAACGTTTCCTGAGAGTTGTCTATTTATACATCTGATTGCATAATGATTTTGTTGTTGTTGTTTTGTTTGCTATGTATTATTTATTTATTTTTATTTTTTGCTTTTTTATTTTGAATTTTTGCTTTTTATGTCTTTTGTTTTGTTTCATTTGAGTCAGAGTAATTTATAATTTTCAATGATTTGTTTACAAATTGGACTAAACAAATTCTCAAGTTCAATGATTTTTGTTTTATTTTTGCTTTTTAATGTCTTGTTTTATTTTGTTTTGTTTCAGCAGAGTCAGAAGAATGTAGAATTTTCAATAATTTGTTTACAAATTGGACTAAACAAGTTCTCAAGTTATTTTTGTTGTTTGAATTTTGCTTTTTGTGTCTTGTTTAGTTTTTTGTTTCATTTGAGTCAGAAGAACTAAACATTTTCAGTGATTTGTTTACAAATTGGACTAAACTAGTTTTCAAGTTCAATTATCTGGTTATTTTGCTTTGTTTTATTATTGCTTTTTGTGTCTTTTGTGTTTGTTTTGTTTGTTCTGTTTTGTTTTGTTTGAGTCAGAATATAATATTTTCAATGATTTGTTAACAAATTTGACTAAACGAGTTCTCAAGTTCAATGCTTTGGCTATTTTGTTTTGTCTTATTTTTGCTTTTGTGTATTGTGTTTCGTTGCTTATTTTGTTTCATTTAATTTAATTTAAGAATTTAGAATTTTCAATGATTTGTTTAAAAATTGGACTAAACATTCTTAAGTTCTTAAGTTAACCATTCTTGGTTATTTTGAATGTTTTATTTTTGCTTTTTATGTCTTTTGTTTTGTGTTTTATTTTGTATTGTTTGTTTTATTTCGTTTTGTTTCATTTGAGTCAGAAGAATTTAACATTTTCAGTGATTTGTTTACAAATTGGATTAAACAAGTTCTCAAATTCAAAGATTTGGTTATTTTATTTTGTTTGATTTTTGCTTTTTATGTCTTGTTTTTTTCACTTGTTTTGTTTTGTTTTTGTCTTTTGTTTGACTTGTTTGGTTTCATTTTATTTTTGGCTTTTGTTTCACTTGTTTTGTTTTGTTTTATTTTTGCTTTTTGTGTCTTTTGTTTTGTTTGTCAGAAAAAATGTTGATTTTTCAATGATTTGTTTACAAATTAGACTAAACAAGTTCTCAAGTTCAATGATTTGGTTATTTTGCTTTGTATGTCTTTTGTTTTGAGTTTTGTTTTGAATTTAGAATTTTCAATGATTTGTTTACAAATTGGACTAAACAAGTTCTCAAGTTCAATTATTTGGCAATTTTTTGTTTGATTTTTGCTTTTTATGTCTTTTGTTGTTTCACTTGTTTCATTTCGTTTTATTTTTGCATTTTGTGTTTTCCGTTTTGTTTCGTTTGTCAACATTTTTTTAGAATTTTCAATGATTTGTTTACAAATAGGACTAAACGAGTTCAGTGATTTGGCTGCAAAAATGTTAACAACTCACTTGAAGATAATCAGTGAACTTGTTTTCCTCATATAAAGCTATAATTTGACTTAAGATGACTTATGTAGTGCACAAGTCATTCGTTTTGAAGCTTGAAAGCTTCAGTTCTCTATTGATTTATAATTGTGTGGAAAAGAATGACATATTCTTACAATGTTTGGGATCAGAAAATTGTAATAACAGCACATTATCTCAATTGTCTTCTTTAAAAAAAAAAAAAAAACAGTTTACACACAGGGTAAACTAATACATGAACTACTAATATTGTAAGCATTATATAATGTTGCAGTTAACCGATCTTGGAGAATCATTTAGGGCCAGGCGGGAGAGGCAGAGGACAGCTGTGTGGGGGCACATTTCCGGGATTCAACAGCTATCACATTTTTCATGTCCTCTGATTCAGACTACACATGGGAGGTGGAGGCTGTGACCGCACACTAAATTCAGAGGTGACCTTTAGCTGTGATTTGACACAACCCTCTGTGGAAATTTGATTTCGGTTTTGTTCTGTCCTGCAATTGCCAGGACACACTGTGTGATGGAGACTTGTTGTGATGTGCCTTGTGTATCACAAGGCCATGTGATAGCTTGAGTAAATATCAATGCGTCTGCTGCCTGTCCCAGAGTGTGCAATTTATGAATGCATGAAACAAACATGTGGGCATGATATGAAAATATAACCAAGTTTATGAATCACGAAATGGCTTTGAGCTTACCAGTACCATACGAGCCTGACTGTGATTTAGAAACAATCTACGAGATGTTCACGCTCTAAATTGTGCTGATTGATGAAACATGCATTATGAAAGTGTGGAGCCTTGTGTAAGGTTGAAGGCTCTTTATGTTATTACCGCATCAGACACTAAGCAGTCATTACTCAACCATGTAATAGTAAATGTGGCTTCTCCTGTAATTATGGACCTGCTCTATCCCCTCTCCATCATATTTAACTAAGAACCCGTGTCTAAAGGAGAAATTAAAGTCAATATTGCACAATACGTTTCTAAATGATCATTTACTTCAATGTACTAAAATTACCCTCCACCAGATGTGCTTCACCCATCACAAATCACCACTTTCATCCATAGCTTATAACACTGTCATCCATAATTATAATGCATAGTGGCGGGGGACTGTCTCTCAGGTGTTTAATTGAATCTGTATGGAAAGAATAATGCAAAAATTTTACCATAATATTGAGGCTGAGCTGCTTCCAGCACTGTTGCTGAAACTTACATCAGAGATTCATATGGGAAGCGTGCTTAATGAAGTTTTTACAATGGTATATAATATACTTTTTGCACAATTCTTGTAAATGTATAAATGGAAGAACATAAAATACATCAGATGTGACGGTGAATAAATGAGGTTTCATTCAAAACCAAGAAAAGAAAGACATTCGCCAATTATTGTTTCAAAACCATGCCACCTGAATGTTTCCATCAGTCATTATTCCGTATGCAAATATTACAATGACATCACTGCTGGCTGTTCGATTTGCAGTGTTTTATCAGTAAACGTCAATGGATTGGTCTTTAATTAGAGTGCTTAAGCTGATCTGAGATCTGCTGCAGCGCAGTTGCTTTGTAATCGTTCTTGCAGTCGCTGGCCAAGGTGCTGAACATAATTAAATCATCTCATGCAGCAAAAACAGGACTTCACACCTATAGTATCCTCCTTGGAGCCTTTGTGTAATTGTTCCCATGAAAATGTAGCAGTTTTTTACTTTAGACTTTGATTTGCAGAGGCATGCATGTTTTTATGCGGTTTTTGAAGAAGTCATTTTCCCGCAGGCCGGCTTACTAATGTGTGTGCAAAGTCTGCAAAGTTACGCTGCATTCATTTGCACAGAGTCTAAGTTGACACCAGAGGCTGTGAAAATAACACTCATGCCTGCCAAAACGGTGCCTGAGCCAGATAAAAAAGAAACCCCAAAAGCGTGATATTCAGTTTTTTTGGAATATTAAATGGATGGTGACAATGTGTTAGTGACACTATGGAACCACAAGGCTGAAAGCATATAATTAAGTCCAGTGATTCGTTTTCTGTTTTAATGAATGACTAAATAAATAAATATAAATAAACCATTCATTTTGCATGCTTTTTAGAAAGGGTTGACCTTAAAGGAACAATTCACCCAAAAATGAAAATGAAACTGAAAACGTACTTAACCTCAGGCTATACAAGATGTAGATGAGTTTGTTTTCTCATAAGAACAGATCTGGAGAAATTCAGCATTACATTATTTACTCACAAATGGATCCTCTACAGTGAATGGGTGCCGTCAAAATCAAAGTTCAAACAGCTGATGAAAGCTATACAAGTAAGGAGTATTATTATTATGAATTATGGATTGGTATTTTGGACAAAAGTGACAGTTTAAAGCCAAAATGCCTTGATGGATTTGTTTCGTACAAACACTCAGCGTTTCACAAGACATTGAATTGGAGTCATGTGGATTACTTTTTGATTACTGTGATGTTTTTATCAGCTTTTTGGACTCTCATTATAATGGCACCCATTCACTGCAGAGGATTCATTAGTGAGCAAGAAATATAATGTTACATTTCACCAAATCTGTTCCGGTAAACAAACAAGCTCATCTACATCCTGGATGGCCTGTGGGTGAGTACATTTCTGGCAAATTTTCATTTTTGAGTGAACTCTTGCTTTAAAACATTTGCTTTCTCTCTCTCTCTCTCTCTCTTTAAGTTTTGTTTGGCCTTGTACATCTACTGCAAAACATTCCCAGGAAATTATTGTGATACAGCAGCATTGAATAGAAGAACAATGATTCATGTCAGCATTCAGTGATCTATGTCAGCATTACAGTTGATATATTTAGGAAAATAACCGTAACATCGTGATTTCCACAGTGCTGGTGGGCGCTTATGTTCCCAGCATGCACTTCGACATGAATAAAGGTTTCTTTTTCATTTGCTGTTGCTTTTGTTATCACTTTTATATCCTTGTTTTGTAATATCAATAGTCCGGTTTTGTATGCTGAGCGTTAACGTGTATCTGTCTTGTTAACAACCAGAAACAACAACCGCTCACCATAATTTGTTTTGACAGAAACATTACCTAACCTTATTGATTCCACAGTAAATTGCGTAATAGTTCATTGTGCTGTATGAAACAATTGTTAAATCTAGCAAAAACCCTGTCAGTTTTTAAACTGTTTATGCGTCACCACATGCAAATATAGCCTAATTTTAGTCCCCTCACTACGCACAGCTTTCTTAACCCTCATATGTCGACAATTACTTTATTAATCTCTTACTTTTGGCTGTATATCCTTTTAATAAGTCTCGCTGACGTAACCAACACATTAGCCAGATATTACAGAAGCTTTATCCGTCTGTCACACCAGAAATGTGGGTGTAACATCTTAGCATCCTAATTTCCGCTTAATGTCATTTTGACCCCACTACACTGTAGGGGAAAACAACTAGCAGCAGTGCTCCTTTGTTTCAAAGCACTGTAGATTCGTTGCTCCATGGATCCCGCATCAGACCTGACATCGTATTGCACGCGTTGATTTTATTCCTTCACTTTTATTCCTAACGAAACCAGTGTAACATACCAGCATATGAATTCATTAAGAAGCAGATTCGTTCATCGGATGTATTTACATGTTCTCTAGTGTGAGAGCGCATCTCTCTGCCCCTCCTCCCAGTGAGGTGCTGCGGGGAGATCCGCGGACCAATGGAAACGCGAGGCTGGGACAGAGGGAATCCTGAGCGCTGCTGTCAGGATCTCAAACAGCGGCGAGTAACGGACCGTCCGCACACGCACCGAACCGAACCCTCGGCCCGGAGGAATATTGAATATTATCAGTACGGGAATGCGAGTGTGACCTGCTAACTTTAACGCAAGGTAAGCAGAATGCGGATGCGTTTATTAACCATTGCATGCACTGCGTGGTTTTATTGGGTTATTTTTGAGTCATTTAAGTTAAAAGCTGGCTATAACATGCAAATATTCATTGGAAGCTGTCACAGTGCACATGGAGCCGCTTCATAAGCATGTTTTTGACGTTAGGGGTATTGGTTATCCCTCAGAGGATATATTACCCATGCTGGAAGCACATCCTGATGGGTTTTTTTGTGCATGACAAGACATGTTTTAATTTTTTAAAGACGTCTAGTGGGTCATCTTGAGCACCTGTACTAAATGATCCTCTCCACCTGGTTTTTTCTCACAAGACCTTTGCAGCTGTGACAACTTGACAGCACTTGGAAGTTTTGTCACGGAGCACTGGAGCGCTTTGAGGGCTGAACGAGGACCTCTGAACCTTGGGGCAACTTAAGTTAATGAATAATTGACTGCTGACTGTGAAAGCAAGTCCTGGACAGGGATGCGCTGAACGGTATCACACTCACCGCTTATGATCTGTGGTGGATGTTAAAGGTACACAGATTGAGCTAGACTGTATAGGTTAGTGGTTTTGTCATATGCATATGTGACCTGGATGAAATCATGTGATTCTGTGAGAAGGCATTGATTAAAATTTGTCTCCTCGCCCAGTTTGTTGCACGAAAGCTATGGGCCGTGTAAGTGGAGAGTTAATGAACTCGTTTGATTTAGGATCTAAACAAGGCTTGGTGGGTGTGTTTTTCAGGGTCTTCAAGCCAAGGCAAGCTCATTTGAACACCTGTTTTCCATATCACAGGTGCATATAGTTTAATTCAAGAGAAGTGGGTTAAAATATGATAAACGTGTCACGAGATCATTCACATTGATCTGTTGTTTGATGTCTTGATGTTACTGGCTTGCCAGTGTGCTGTGTAGTTTCTGCAGCCTGAGCAGAGGCGAACTGAATAAGTAGGTTAACTAACTGCTCATTGACTCAATTATATTTCGCCCTTATTTAGAAAAATGACACGTGAACTGCTATGTTTGATTCATTTCGCTCCGCTGGCATAGAGGCTTTTGCTTGGGGGGAAAAGAGAAGATACACCTAATTGTTAAGAAGGAAAAAAGGGATCAGAGCTAATTATGCCAAGATAAACGCTTTGGTTATTTATATCCTCCAAATCCGTTTAATTCTTCTCATTGTCAAAAAAAGCCTGAGATAATGGAAGCGTATTTATGAGTACACGATTATGTGTTTTATCTAATGTAAAGTCTGGCGGGTGGGATTTTTTTCAGCATTGGAATGCTTCGGTTTTAAGTTACTTGCTAATTAAAGTTCATTCTATTATAGGCAAATGAGAGCAAAAGGGTTTAATTTAGGTTTGAGATGGCGCGGAGCAAGCAAATGTCTTTGCTGTTGACTCTTCCTCCTTTAACAATAGAGCATTGCCTTAACACTTCTGCCCTGCCTATTTATAAAGGAAGCCTTTTGGGAGTTACACTGCAGGCTATCTGCCTGTCCATTTTTATTTTGACCACCACTGTGAAGTTTGTAGTAGCTAAACAGACTCACGCTCTCAAGGCACAGAATGGTTCCTTCAGCGTTTTCACACATATTCATGTAAGACCTCATCTTTACTCGGATTCAGAGAGTAGTTATCCCCTCTGAGATTCCTCCTCTAGCTTCTGATTCCTCTTGATTTAACTCAAGCACAACTGCATAGCCGTATCCAGACACACTGATTATGAAGATTTTCTGCAATGAGGCTGTGGATTTATACATTGGGCCTTATTTACAGTATGAGCAGAATGAACTATTCAAGGGTGGCTCTGACCTTAAGGGGTCATGACATGGATTTTTTTATTATTATTATTATTATTATTTTAATATGTTCCTTGAGATTTACTTATAATGTTAATACAGTTTTTTGCACACACACAAAAAAAAACAAATAAAACAAATAAATATCAACTCTCATTCTGCCCCTCTGTCTGAAACGAGCTGATTTTTATGGGGCATGTCCTTTAAGGCTTCTCAGTATTCGACCACTGTTATGACTGGCTAATGTCATTGCATAGGAAACAGTATCAACGCCCCCTCGCTCTTGCATGTGATTGTTTTGACAGCATGATAAAAAAACCTGTCATTTCCAGATAAAGCATTATGGAATCATTTACTTACCGTTTGTGATGCAGCTGCAGTCAGATGTAGTACCGCTTCATATTTCAACAAATGTTTTTTTGTGAACTCTCCATGACACTGCGCCTCGTTTACAAAGCAAAATACTCAAAAATTCTCTGGCATAATCCAGGATGCCATTAAAAATAAACTATCCAGTTTTTTTCCTTATGCTGGAAACATCTGATATCTGTACAAAGACGCGAACGAGCTGTTTAAACCGGACGTGTCAAAGCGCACGTTCTTTCACTCTATCTGTCCTATTGACGACAGACTCAAGTGCATTGACTGTCAGAAAGCGAACGTGCATTTGTTTACTGTATCCAGTGTAGGCAAGATAGCGGCAGTGATTGTAATTTCTATTTGTTTTTAACACAATGCGATACTCGCATTCAGCGTATTCAAGTGATCAGTCATTAAGCGACTGAACGGCAGTGGGCGGGGCCTATGCGAGAAGATGACTATTCGCCAATGCCTTGCTTTGGAGGTGGTGTTTATGCAAATTTTGTGCCTGGGTGATAGCGCCTTGCACCTCAGATCCAAACGAGCCATTTTTGGTGCTTGATTTAGTAATTGCTTTGTTTATAATGAGGAGGACGTTTTAGCTATGAATCCTACAGGATGTTTTAATGGTACAAAGACCTCTTATATGCCAAAAGACCAAGGCAAATATGATTTCTCATGTCATCACCCTTTAAATTTTTTGGTCGAAAGTGACCATATTCTTAAAATGTTAGTTAAATGAAAACAACAAATTGCACAGCTGCTGTCAAGACAGTGTGTAAATGGGGCATAAAACTTCTGGGGAGAGTGCAAGGTCCGTTTTACATGCCAGTTACTCATATTTGTTTAAACATTTATGTTCCACAAAGTGATCTGTACTCGTTGTGCCATATAAGACCACTTTCAGTCCGGCACACAATAAACTAGATTGAGGATCCCATTTTGCATTTTGGTTATCAATAAAGGAGTTTACTGGGTGCTTTATGAGCCAGTCATAAATGTAAAAGGGAACGTATACGTTTAGAACAT
>JAHKKF010522936.1:0-12115 GCA_019740295.1 Labeo calbasu
TTAAATCATCAACATTAACATCTTAAACTTACACTAAAACGTGATTTATACCATCTAAGTAGTAATTTAATAGAATTGCATGTCTTCTTTAGTGATACAAGCTCAGAAACATTTACTGTATAACCTGTTGACGTTTTTTTATATTGTTTATTGACTTGGTGCTATGATGGACATTGAAATGTTGTTATTTTTTTTTTTACATTTTAAACAGTATAGATGATTACTTAATGGTAATGCAATATTTGTGAACACAACTGTGTATGTCAGACTATAAATCCCAAAAAAACTATGCATGGGGGCTTTCTTTGGAGTTGCCACCCCTCATAGACCCCATGCCACCCCTTTGCCACCCTAAAAAATATTTTCTAGATCCGCCCCTGCCTTTTCTGCATGACCACATTCTGCATTGCTAATCCTACCCAATACCTGAATTTAACAACTACCTTACTAAATATTAATAAGCAGCAAATTAGGAGTTTACTGTGGTGAAAGTTGTAGTCAATTGTTTGTAAATAGCGAGAACTGGACCTTAAAATAAAGTGTGGCCATTATGTTTCTTATTTTCTTTATTCCCTTAAAGAAATAGTTCACTCCAATATGAAAATTTGCTGAAAATTAATTTACCCTTAGGCCATCAGAGATGTAGATGAGTTTGTTTCTTCATCAGATTTGTAGAAATGTAGCATTACATCACTTGCTCACCAATCAATTCTGTGCAGTGAATGGGTGCCATCAGAATGACAGTCCAAACAGCTGATAAAAACATCACAATAAACCACAAGTAATCCACACCACTCCAGTTCATCAAATAACATCTTGTGAAGCCAGAAGCTGCTTGTTTGTAAGAAACAAATCCATCATTAAGGCATTTTTAACTGGATATGGATTTAAAGTCAATCAATCAGTCAATCATAGAAAACAATTTTTGGCTAGCATAATTATTTACGGGGTGCACTTTATCGGTATCGCTCCGACACTGGCATTTTCTGCCGAATCCGGTATCAGACGAGACCGATCCAAATCCGATGTTCTGTGTATACAAATTTGCCCCACAAACACATTATATAAAGCACAATAAAGTTCTTGTGCTTTATATTTCAAGTGTTTTGAAGCCATTACATTGTTTAATGTGAGGTACAAATGAATATTTAAGTCAAGTTCATGTAAACTCAGACGCTGCGGCTCTCTGTCATCGTCTATTTAGCGTTATTCAGAGAGATTTTACTCATAAGAATTTTTAGGGGTGCCAGTAATGGTAGCCAACATGCATTGGAGAAAAACGTTTATTTCATATTGTGAGTTTCCCACCATTTTCAATTGATTTACTTCAGTGAATGTTTAGAATTTTAATATGATAATAAATGATGCAGATTGATTTTCACAGCCACCTTTGCTCATATTTACCAAGCGTGCTAATATTAGTGGGCGGCACTGTAGCGTGCCATTTTTTTTATGGATTTAAAACCACACACTGAAAATTCAGTAGATTTAGGACAGTGGAATTCCTTTTTGGATAAATCTTAAGTTCTCTATTAAGCAGACTCTCCTTGGAGAGAAAGCAAACAAAGAAAAGTTGAGAGAATCTTCCAGTAAGAGCGTCAGAAGTTAAAAAGCGTTTTATCGCCCGCGAGTTTATGAAGAGATGTAAGAGCTCAAAATACCTAGAGGCCGTGCTGTGTGTCTTTAATTTCAAGTAACAGATGAAAGACTCTAGTGTGTGATTGTTGGTGTCTCAGGTACACTAGCATCTCAGGTGTTTTAAAGTCCATTTGTCGGACTGAAGAACACAGGAAGAAGAAATCATTAAATTATATTCCTACGTGATTGCTTTCAGTTCAGCTTATTTGCTGGCCTAATTGTTTTACAGTAATAAGACTAATTAGAATCATCACAGAAAGTAATGAAAATCTGCATCGTTGTTTTCTTTTCTTTTTTTTTTTTCTTTTTTACATCTTTTCTACATCTTTGAAGAACATTATAAGTTGACCTTAAATAAAGTAATAATAAAAAAGCTATTGAAATTAGTTATTAGTTAGTGATTACCTCCACAGAAACATCGGTTAATCTAAATAAAGTGAGCAGAATTGAGACTTTGCCTGCTCAGTGAAACCTGTCACTCTGCAGCAGAATTGCAAACATCAGCCTCCACTTAGTGTGAACAAAATAATTAATAACAAAGCTTACTCTGGCGACAAGGACAGAGTCTTATTTAGGAGAAAAATCCATACTCTCCAACTTTTATTTGTGAGCATCCGTTAGGGTGACTGGCTCTCTGCGGGTCAGACTCAGGGTGATTTAATTTGGTAATCGATAGATTTGTGTGAGAGCGAGTGAGTAATCTTTATACTGTGGCCTCCCACTCTCCCTCTCTCTCTGTTCTGCCCTTGAGTTTCCGCTCCGCTCTTCCAGTAAAGCGCATCCTGATTGACTCCCACTGACTCTTGTGGCTTAGACTCCATTCTAATGAAAAGCACTTTGAAAGGCAGAAAAAATAGAAAGACAGACAGAATGAGAGGGAGAGAGACATAAAATATAGTTGCAGATAATCTTAACAATGGTGTGACATCTACTGGTCAGTTTGCATTGCTGTCAGACTGTATAAATATAATATTTTATTTTATATAATTCTATATAAAATATAATAACTTTATTCATTCATGGATGCTCAATTCTGCAGACAAGTTGCACAAGAGCAAGCCAGTGTTCTTATTAAGGGGACATATTTAATATATAACAGTTTTATTTGTATCTATCTGTCTATATATCTGTCTGTCTATCTGTCTATCGTTCTATAATTTTTTTATTAATTTGCATTTCAGTTTTAGTTTTAGTACATCAAGTTTAATTAAATGAAAACGAGAAGTGGCTAAAATAAAATAAATAAAAAAATGTAGGTTTTTAATATTTTATTTATTTTATTTATTTATTTATTTTTTTTTTCAGGCACTTAAATGCAGTGTTACTAATTATTCTACAAAAATGAAAAGTCAATTTTATGCTTTTAAGGAACCTCCAAAAAAATAAATAAATAAAATCAAATAAAATAAATAAATAAATTAAAAAAAAAAAAAAAAAAAAAACTGAATCAAATTACATACTTTTTGACATTTAAATATACTTTGCAGTAATATTTAATACGATTTTGGAGAGTTCAGATTTTTTTTTTTTTCTGAATGTCTGTCAGTGGAGAGAGATGTTTTAGGAGCCAGATGATGCATTTTTCATGGTGTATTTTCCAGCAGGTGATAACAGGTCATGTTAACTAGCAAAACCCTGACCCATTCCATTGAGGCCACGCTTCACTGGATCTATGGATGATTCCTGAACTATTGATTGTAATATATAAAAGATCAATGATGGACAGCAGACACAGCAGGTGCTGCCCTTGCTTTTAAAGTTGACTCTTATGATTAAAACAAACACCCTGTTCTCAGTCCACCAACATCTGATACTAGTAGCCCAAGAACTCTCTGTCTGTCACTATACAGATGTGACTTTTAGACAAACAATAAAAAGAAGAAGAAGAAGAAGAAGAAGAAAAAAACTCATTTAAACTCTGGTGTTGGTTGAGGTTTTGCACTTTCCCTGGACTCTCAGTAGAGCAATTCAGTCAAGTTAAGACCATATCAAGTCAGAACGTTTGCTGGAATAATTTATGATCAAAGTTTACACATTTCATCCAGGAGACTCTTTGGAAAAAATAGCATCATGCTTGGAAAGAGGATCATAGAGATTCAGATAAAAAAATAACAACAGCAGCGCAACAGAATGAAACAAAATAGTATATTTTTTTATCATATAAAAAAGCATCTCAAAATGCAATTTTGAAGAGCTTCTTTAGACTTCTCAGCGAAAATACGGCTCTCATGGCTTGTGTTCACACAGACCAACACTTTTTTTTTTGGCATTTTTGTCTTTATTGTATAGGACAGATCAGATATGACAGGAAGCGAAGTGGGAAAGAGAGAGGGGGGTGGGATCGGGAAAGGTCCTCGAGGGGTGGATTCAAACACGGGACGCCCGTAGCGCAAAGGCGCTGTATGTCGGCACGTTGCCCACAAGGCTATCGGCGCCGACAGACCAACACTTTAAAAACTAAAGGAGAAGTCCACTTCCAAAACAAAGATTCACATATAATGTACTCACCCCCTTGTCATCCAAGATGTTCATGTCTTTCTTTCTTCAGTCGTAAAGAAATTACGTTTTTTGAGGAAAACATTTCTGCATTTTTCTCCATATAATGGACTGATATGGTTCCCCTGATTTTGAACTTCCAAAATGCAGTTTAAATGCGGCTTCAAACGATCCCAAATGCAGTTGTAAATGATCCCAGCCGAGAAAGAAGGGTCTTATCTGGTGAAACGATCGGTTATTTTCATTAAAAAAAAAATACAATTTAAATGGTTTTTACTCTCAAACACTCGTCTTGCCTTTCTCTCCATGAACTCTGTGTATTCTGACTCAAGACAGTTAGGGTATGTGGAAAAACTCCAATCGTATTTTCTCCCTCAACTTCAAAAGTCGTTTCAAAATCATCCTACATCGCTGCAGAAGTACCGATCCAGTCTTTGCAAAGTGAACATGCAAAGATCAAACATCCTCAACAAAAAAGGTAAAACAGCGATATAGGACGATTTTGAAGTTGAGGGAGAACATGAGATGGGAGTTTTTTGACATACCCTAACTGTCAAGAACCAGAACAAAAACGGTCCAAACAGAGAACTTGACGAGAGAAGAACAAGTACAAAGAACAAGATGAGAGTTTGGCATTAAAAAGGATATAAATTGTATCATTGTATCATTATGCTACATAGGACCCTTCTTTCTCGGCTGGGATCGTTTACAGCCACATTTGGGATCGTTTGAAGCCGCATTTAAACAGCATTTTGGAAGTTCAAAAGTAGGTTTCTTGTTTAACACCTGGTATAAAGATGTGGTTTTATTGATTGGAACGCAAGTGGACGACGCCAAATAAAGGTGTAAACAGGGTCTACAATGTTTTGTGCTTGTCAGTCAGATGTTGTATTTTTGATTATGTATCTTCCAGCAGGTGAAACATTATGGACATTTTGTTAAAGCATTTTGGCCAGACAGGATTTAAACTTTGCTAGCTGAAATCATAAGTTTATAAGTTAAGGTTAAAGTTTTTTTGTTTTTTTTTACTTGTTTAACACAAATCCTGGTAGCCTCACTAAATACTAAATACCATATCTACTAACTATCTAAAGAATTAAATTAGCAAATTAGTAGTTTATTAGAGGAAAAGTCACAGTTAATGGTTTGTTAATAGCGAGAATTGGACCTTAAAATAAAGTGTGACCGGACATTTCATAAACTTTAAAGATTTTGCTGCCCTGTCTCCAAACTCATGACACTGTCTGAATGTGTCACTTTACTCCCTGGAAATCTAGCCTGGCCAGTTTCCCATTTGGGTAATTACCTGTGATTTATTTTAGCACTGATCTTTCTAATCTTAGCGTGAACTTTTGTTTTGTCTCTGCAAGCACAACGAGTGTTTTTTTGACTGTTGTTGGTTTGTCTGTGTTTTGACACCGCTTACCTTTTGGGACCTGATCGCTCTTGTTTCCGACCTTTGTTTTTGTGCTCTGAGCCCTGTCTGGATTATTCTGTAGTGGATGTGTGTTTTGGTCTGACCCTCTGTGCTATCAGTCCTGCATATTTGAGTCTGTTGTGGGATTTACGGCTTGGACTGAATCTTCTTGTTCTGACCGTTGCTTCACTATTTTATTTGTTGCCAAACTCTATTTCCCTGTGCTCTCAAGTTGTCTGGATCCAAACCAAAACCCTCAAGCCCATGTGTTATAACTGAAGATCTCTAGATGATTCAATTGCTCATCTCCGTTTTCCCTTACAAAGTATACTTTAAGTTTATTTTAATAAGTATACTTACGTAAAGTTCGTTAATATAGTAAGTACACGAATATAAAAAAAACCAACAAAAAAAAAAACAGAACAACAGGAAAAGTAATTGAATAGTAGATGATCCAAATGGAGATCATAGTTATTTTATCTATTCAAACAAAGCATTTTATCCCCCCTCCCCACTTAAAAAAAATAAAATTAATAATAATAATAATAATAATAATCATCACATGCCAGTGCCACTACACAGAATTATGGTGAACAACTACCGAGCCTATGGGTATGTAGAGGTTTTTGCTATATTGGTAAGCTTAAAGGATACAGCCAAATCTTATATAGTCATTTTATTTCACAACAAAAATTTATATCATGACATTATTTTTTGTTATTTTATCTTTGTTATTAATAATAAGAACCTAGATTCAAGTAACAAACTAAAGGACAACTACAATAAAACAAAGACACAAATGAAATAAAGAGGGCCCAATGAAATCTGTTTTATTTTTTCCTAAATTCCATTTAAATTTTTCTAGACTCTATTTTAATGGTTACATTAAAAAAAAAAAAAAAGATTTATCAAAAAGCATGTCTAATTAATTGAAATCATGAAACTTGCAGAATTTAACAGCAATTTATTAAAAGTTTAACAAAAAAATTAGTTTTTAAGGCCCTATGAAATACGTTTTATTATTTTTCTCAACTTCAGTTTTGTTTGTGAGTTTCTTTTTTCCATTAATTTTCTGGATTCTGTTTTAATTGTTTCATCACATTTTAATAATCGAAAGCATGTCTAATGAATTTATAAAGGATAATTAGATTTGATAAAGAATTAATTTATTATAGGCTATTTATTTCTTTTTTTCAGAAATACTGTGTTACATGTGTTATACAATTTTATGGTAAATAAATTCAGGTAAATATTTTAATGGTAAATTATGGTAAATATTCCTTAAACATTGTTTTATTATTATTATTATTATTATTATTATTAATAATGCTGTCTTTACATTAAGTAATGTATTAATATATTTCTGACTGTGAAGTTAAACCAAGCTTTCATTTTAACGGGTTGCTGTGAAGACCTTCAGGGTCTTCATTATATGATGATAGTAGTCCGCAAAAGAAACGGTAAAATGCTCATGAAGTGACTCTCAGAGCAGTTCTAGAGATTATGTTCATGTGTTCATGTACTCATATATTGAGGCGGCAGAGGCTGAAAACGCAGCGAGCGTTATGCCTATGTAAACAAAACTGCGTGTCTGCGCCATTCACTAACACAGACACTCAGAAATACGACTCTTATTAAAACGTATTCTTAAAATACCGTTACTAGTAAAATGCGGAACCGTACTGTTTTTAAAAGCAGGGTATTATGATACTTTTTAAGTGCCGTTATATCGTGCAACACTAACTAGTAGTATACTTTTAAACTATTTTAATACTCCATGGGAGTAAATTGGCACACTTTCTAGTATATAAACGTATACTTTTAAGTATACTTTAAGTATAACAGTAGTCAATTTTGAGTACACAACTAGTTTACATCTATGTTTTTAGTTTGTACTGCTTGTTTGTACTACTAAAAGTGAACTTATAGGTTATACTGATAGTTTATTAATTAAACACTTTTTTTATGCATATTTAGTACACGTTGAAGTATAGACTCAGTAAACTACTAGTTTAGTAGTTTTATACTGCAAGTATGCTATACAAGTTTTCTTTAAGTGAACTTTACATCATTCTTTAAGCATACTACTATGTCATGCATTTTATATATATATATATATATATATATATATATATATATAAAAACTTGAATGTGGTTAAGTTCCATAAATAAAAAAAATAATAAATAAATAATCACACACCATTTTGAACAAAAAGCTAAAAAGAAGACTATTCATGATAATCAACACGTAGATGGAGTTGATCAAAACCCCAAAGCTTGACAGTCATTATTACCTCTTTATGGGTTGACATTTTATCCCATAACGTTACACAGTGTTACCTATCTATGGTTTTGATGCTGTTTTATGTCTGACGATTATGTTAGATTGCATGTGGAAGCATCTTTTGTTTCGGTTTCTTCTTCACTTGTGTTTTGGAAATTCTGTACAGAAGATGTGGAATAGCGCCCCTAGTATAAATCAAGTATACTTAAATGTCATTTTAAGTATATGTCTGAGAAGTATATAAAGCACATTCCTGAGAAGTACATAAATGGTAGACTGAAAGTATACTTTTCTATTTTTAGTTTAAAGGAAGTATACTAATAGCACACTAGAATAAACTTCTTTTTCGTAAGGGTTGTTGTTCTTAGAATGGGTTTGATCAGCTATGTTCACATGTATCATTACTGACAGGTGTCACAATTTCTTAAAAAAGCTCATGAAATACCTCCTGAAATGGCTCCAGAAGTACTACAAATTCATTGAGAGAAGTCTTTTTGTTCCCTTTCCTTTTCAAAATCTAAATCTTCAATATTTGACTCAGTTTGGTTTTTCATGTAAAAAAGTGCTGCTTTTAGAGTGAAGCGCTTGAATTTTGTGCATATTTTCACAATTTCTAAAACATTTCTCACATCTTTGCAGCTCACACATGAATGCGTCAATCACTGGATGTAATATGTGACTTCTTTGAGACTTCCTTGTCACACAAGTTCTCTTGGTGTGCACTAGTTGAGGAAGTATGGATTATGGATCCGCATAACCTGCTGTTTAGGATCTGCTATCTCGATTCTGCTTTTTCCTAACTGACTTGGCATTTTACATTTCCTCTACCTTTTTCCACATGCCCTCAAACAGGTCTCATCCTTGTACTGCTGCCGCATGTCAAGCAATGCTTCAATGAGTTTCACAGCTCTTGCTAAGTCCAATGAAAGCGACTGGAGCATGAATTTAGAAATGTAGAAGTGTTTTGTTGAAGGTTACCAGAAGACCAATGAAAGCTAGATAAGGTTGTGCTAGTAAGGCTTGTTCTATTACTGAAAATCTCTATAGCTGTACTGAACAATCTCATGAAGAAGACAAAATACTACAGGGAGCCCATCTCTCAGATTGCGACGGGCCGGATAACAGGGTCAGGAATGAACTTTTCCATTAAGGGGCGATATCTGCCCACTCAAATGGATTTATAGGGGCATTATCACCCTTGTAAAGGCCATTTTTATAATTACTTGAATGTATCTGTTGTCTTTGAAGTGTCAATGTAAAGTGGAGAGGGAGACGAGAGGTGAGCGGATCCAAATGCAAAGCTTTATTTGAAGGGCGAGACAAAGACAGTCGAACAGGCAGAGTAGACAATAGCAAACAGGTATGTTGGAGCGAGACACAAGAATAGTCCGAGAAGCAGGCAAGGGTCGATCAGCGGCGTACGTAATCTGAAGGGGGCACAGCAAAGGGGCGAGACAGACAAGACGAGATAACCAGGCGAGAAAGCTTAACTCAGGAAACCAGGAAACTAGGAAACTAGAGAACTACACAGTAAAGGCTGCTAGCACTAGGGGAGCGCTAAACGCAACGAATATCATTCTCCACAATACAACTCCACAATACTCGGTCAGTAACAGGGGGAAGTCCGAGTCTTATATAGCGCACCTGATTGGCTACAGGTGTCCGCACAATCAGCGCGATGGGTAATGGGAAACGTAGTCCGGGGTGTGGTGCAACAGTCAGTGTAATGCAAACGTGCAAGGGCGACATCTGGTGGTGAGCGGACCGAAGGACACCGGCCAGATTCATGACAGTCAAAATATTGTATATAAATGGTATGTCATATTCTTGCCAGCTACACAGACAAAATTAGCTAAGAACTGTTTATGATTTAGTTTATTGCTTTTTATGCATTCAGATATCAAGGCCTCACACTGGTTATTTTAGTAGCAGATAAACAAAATAATTATTAAAACTGGAAATACATTCTATACAGAAAGCAAGCAAAGAATATTCTCAATCACAGAAGTGGTCCATGATTTCAGTCTAGCTGGAGTTCTGTACTCTCGCAAAAACTCCTGTTACAGTCACTGAAACGGTCTACAGGGCAGAAATGAATATCTTACATCATATGCACACTTTTTTTGTGATGAGAAAATTTACGGTGAATGCGTGCACTGAACAAAACTTCAACGTTTTCAGTGGTGGCTAATCTAAATGCCTCTGATTGGCCATTGCATTCATGCACTGAATAGGTTATGATGCTCAACGCTGCAAAACAAAAAGAAATCTGATGCAACATGAGCCGATGTAATGCTGCAGTCAACACATTTCATTCATTTACACATTTCACTTCAATTATGAAAGTCGTAATAGATTTAGTTTCATTGTGTAGACTTTGAATTTGGGGTGCCTTAAACCCCTGTTCATTTCTAACTCTGCTGGTCTACATGCCCACCGGGTGGTTTACAAGGCTGGTCACTGTAACTGTCATTTTGAATTTCAAGCCACCTTTGGTGTACATGTAAGTTCGATTTAAAAGTGTAAAGCCACTGACGAACAGCAACAAATCTTAAGTCCAAAGAAACTGGCTCCTTTTTGCTTAGACCTTTGGTTTCATCACCTATCGCACCAAACACTTCCCTTATTTTAACCTCTTTTATGATTTCAGTCTGTGCTATTCTCACCAATATTTAATTCTCAGTCCCACTGCTAGTATATATCAAAACTCATTCGCTTCCAAAATAGCAATGAAGTTATATTGAAGGACTCTTTATAACCTCCCTGAGAAATATTCTACGTGGCTCTCAGTAGAAGCACAAACATAACAAAAAGCAGAGTATTTGATTACTAGTCCTCGAGTTATGCGTAGTCCTTGCACCAAGAATAATAACAGTTTTCCTTTTGTTGCCTGTTTGTGTCTTGGGGAAAACCTTGTTATGAGGCTGCACTGTTGCCTCAGAGTTGGTTTGAGAAATGTCTGGGAAGAAACACGTGAAAATGGGAATCAGTTGTGCATTCAGATGCACTTTATGGTCCCGCATTATCAGAATGACACAGTATTAGAAACAGGTTTTTAAGACATCTGTGAGTATGTTATGTGAATAATGAAAACAGACATACGGTGCATCAACAGAATGAACTGAAATCCATCTCTTCTACATAAATTTCGGTGTCATCCCTAGACACAGATAGCAAAAAGTAATTCTAAGTAACAGCCAGGTTTTTAACCACAGATCTTGATATTTGTTTAAACACAAGTATTAGAAAATATCTCAGGAGAGCACAAAAAAAGAGTGATACTGAAATGAGAACCTATATAGGGCTTCCATGATTAAGCCAAGTCTGCAGCCCTGAATATATTCAAACTATATCGCTGTCCTAACTATCTGATTTACTCAACTGGTTGAGGGTGTGTGGGGCTGATCTTTCTGTATCTCCTGGCTTTGAGCACATGGTGTGTGAGCCTTCAGACTGACTTTCCTTCAGTAGCTGGCATGGCTTTTTCAGAATGGCAAATGACAAGCACTTAAGTTCCAAATCAATGGAATAGTTCACCCTAAAATGTAAATGGTAAAGATTTGTGGTTAAGCTACTTCTTAATTAAACTGACTCACTGAAAGGTTGAAGTTATAAATGGTCTTCATTAGTGGCTGATAGCATGCAAAGTTTGCTTATTAAATAATGGTCACACTTTGAGGACCACTGTTAACTAACTATTAACTACAGCTTTTGCCTCAATAAACTCCTAATTTGGTTCTTATTATTAGTTAGTAAGGTAGTTGTTAAGTTTACATATGGAGAAGGTTTAAGGGAATAGAATATGGCATTAATATGTGCTTTACAAGTACTAAAACAGCCAGTATGCTAGTAACAAGCATGGTAATATGCAAATAGTTAACACAGTGAGAATTAGTTCCTAAAGTGTTTTCTTAATAACTAAAACATATATGCTAATAAGAGTTAGTGAACACTGTTGTATGTTTCATTTTAACAGACTTTTTTTTTTTTTTTTTTTGTACAAATTATGCATTATGCTTAATAATGTTCCATTCACGACTGATTATTTTATTCTATTTAATTGTATTTTATTTTTTAAGCAGCATATGAACTGGTAAATTAGTGGTCTTGAGATAAATGCAATTTGACTCTCATACACATACACTGTAAAAAACAATTTGTTGAGTCAACTTAAAATAATTTTTAACCTGGCTGCCTAAGTTCAGTCAACTCAAAAAAGTTTATTCAACTTGAAATGTTAAATTATACTAAGTGACAGCTTAGATATTTGAGTTGAATCA